>JAUZNI010538864.1:0-15016 GCA_034780235.1 Concholepas concholepas | reverse complement strand
CCTTTTTAACACACCCCCCCCCCCCCCCCCCCGGATTTCGGCTAGAGCTCCGCGGTTTACCAAAGATGTTGCTTCTGCGACCGTTTTTGCCCATCACTGAGGTAGCCGCATTCCGATTTGCGAGATAATTTAAAATCTGAATGCATTGAAATGCTTACAGCAAAATTCAGCCTTCTGTCATTCGAATCCTCTGGATTTGTGGAGAGAGAGAGAGAGAGAGAGAGAGAATATCAGCATGGTATACTTCAGCAGTTTGGGACAAAAATATTAAACGTTGCACTACAAAACTGTCAGACACCGAATCAACGAAATCATCAGAAAAGAATCGAACACACGCGACCTGGGGGGAAAAATGCAGCAGTAAGCAGATTTTTCTGCTACACAAGCATACCAGCAGCACAAGAGATGAACAAGGCGGGTGGGGGCAGGGGTGTGCGTGTTGCTTGACAAGGACCAACTTGTCAACTAGCTGCCTGCACGTGCCACACACGGCCTACTACAGCAGTCGGCCCCCCCATTCACACTAACGCACCCCGTGTGCGTGACGTTCGTATCGGCTATCGACCGTCGGCCCACCCGCTTTATTAAGTCTTCAACCGTTGACTGCCCCCTATTACTACAGCAAATCAGTTCCAGCAGCAGTAGCAGTAGCTACGTGACTGCCGCCTTCTCACGTGGATCAATGATGCCGTGACCATGACCAATAGACACAAATATTCGCCCGAGATGAATGATGCTAGAGAATTGTGTATAATGATAGGCAGCTTGGGAGGGAGTACATGCCTGCAGTCACGTCGTTCCAGAGTTGTGTGTGTTATGTGTGTTTCTGGGTTAGCCAGTGCGGGTGCGCAGAGTTTGAAAATGGTTTATTTGGGTATACATACATGTCCGATGTTGTCTCTTTTCTGAATGATTTGTTCGCTTCAGTTTTGATTCTGTGCACAAAGAAGATGTGAAGTGGTGAACTTGTGTCTTATGACTCTACTCATCACCTGGCCAACTTCCATGAAAACCATGATAATTCAAGGAGAGTAGGATGCTGATCATGACGATGATGTCTCAATAGCCGGTTGGCCACACGATACGGCCAGAACCCATAAAGAACGTTTGTCACTGCAGTGAAGGCTCAATGTGGCGATGTGATGAAAAATGACTGGGATTAAAAACAAACAAAAAAACCACGATCACCACCAAACATCTCGTTTAGTGATCCGCAACGATCCTCATTCCACTGAACAATTGTGTGTGCAAGGTAACTTTCTATTACACAGCTTACTGAGAAACGCCATGATCCCCTAGAGGTGTTTTTTTTAAATTTTTATTTCGTTTTTCGATTAATTTTTTTTTTTTTTAAATGATGAAAGTTGAAACACTGTCTCTACAAAGAACTACTTCCGTTCTAAAAGAGGATAAGTTACATATTTATGGATTCATTAGGTTGTTCACGTATTCTCTTAGAATGTAAAGATCTTCCCTGTCAAAAATGAATAGCATTTGTTGTTGCTGTTGTTTTGCGTTCCCCAGCTTAACACTCTGGGGGTCACCCAAAATGTGCACTCTGACTCACTCATCCCACCTAGGAGTCACTGCGAGATTGAAATTGCACACTGAGAAGTTTGCGTGTATGACTTTTCAAGTACCTCGCCATATAGGCAGCCATACTCCGACTTCAGAGGATTTTTTCTTTTTTAAAGGAGAGTGCAGTTTGTTATGTTAAGAGCTTGTCATGGCTGAAGGCAATCTCAACACAACATTTTAGTGTAGGTCTTGGCAGTTAGCTGACATGAATAACTGACACAGCTTTTGGCTTGGGCCACTGGTGAGTGTTTAAGAACCATGGCTTCAAAGCATGGCAAGATTGCATCACACTTAAGCAAAAAGCATGCTAAGCTGCTTCTCCATTACTTAAACTTCTCGACTGTTGTGATTCTGTGCTAAGGTAAATTTAATTAATTTATGCCCGTTTCACACCTATAGAGGCAAGAGCATCAACTGACAGCTAAAGGCAGGTGATTGTTCACATGACTGACAAGTATGCACCTATTTGTAGCCTTCCAATAAGCTCAACCATGTTGAGAATGTACAGCTTTGTTTTTTGCTTCACCAGATCTATCAAAAAAACGGGGACTAGGTAAAGAATTATACGAACCATGCTCTCGACCTCGATTCAAAATTATTTCAACAGATATTAGATGCTTACCTTCATCTTGTTTTTTATGTTTTTTATTTTTTTTATTTTTTATTTTTATGTGCAGTAGTCTAAGAGATTAACAGGGGCATGCACACTCATAAGCGCTTCCATGCATAGTGTAAATCTATGCACACACACACACACACGCACGCACACACACATGCACGCACGCACACACACGCACACACACACACACACACACTACTGGAAAACCAAGCTCTGACATGGTTTGAGTGTCACATCAAACTTCTCTCCTCTTCAGCAAATAGTCAGGACACATCTCAACCACAAATTAACAACCTGTTTACTTGCATTGGCACATTTGTACATGCGCAAGAAGGAAAAAAACACAGTTGTGCATGTGCTGACAGTGAAGACATCCAAACTGGTTTTTAACATTCATGATCAAAGAAAAACGCAAACAGAACATTGGTTATTCAGGTTGATAGGTGATAAGGACCCTGAACATGAGATGATCATGAAATAAAGTTTACACAAGTGACATAAATGCCATTTTAAAATACTTCATTAAAATCTTAATTTACAAATAATCTCAACTATTAACATAAAATCATAGAATAAGACTAGTTGCTATAATTACTTGGAATATCGGGTGCATTCAGTTTGACAAGCAAAGCACCCCTTTGTACATGATTTTAGTCGACTGAAAGGAAAGGAAATGTTTCAGCAATCTACATTTCCTTGTATTCTGATGCTTAGATCAGAAAACGTGCTGTATCCTATCTGCCGTAATGAACTTTTAAACACTGGATTTATTCCAAAATACATTATTTCCATAATCTGCTATAAGATTCAATTGGTTGCTTCACTTAGTTTTAACATTCAAAAACAGAATACAAGATTATATGTTCAACTAGAGTTGTACAAAAGATGTTATCTTGACTAAGTGATTCATTTCTTGCTGCATTAAGTCAGAATCGGTGTGCAAGTTACTGCAACCATTGCTAGCTACCAGGCATTCTAGTAACTGAGCAGGCCAGTGCAACTTTGCAGAGTTTAAATTATAGGGGGAAAAAATTAATACAATTTGGGATGAAACTCCCAGATTTTTCTTCAAAACTTCACACACATACACACACACAAGCATTGAGTAATAAAACTACATTTTGATTTCAACACCTAGTGACATCAGTTTCGTGGCGGTTTTTTCTTTCTTTCTTTCTTTCCTTCCAACTCTACAGAAGCTACGCGCTTTAATCTTTCATAAAGAATTAACAATCGTTGCCATTGACATCACCCATTTGCGGGGCGTTGTCCAAAGGATGTGGATGGCCTTGATTAGACGGCATCGCACTGGTGTGGTTTGGAGGGAATTGAACCAGAGGCTGGTTTCCAGCAAAGCCGCGGCTCTCTGCAGCAGCCTGTGCCTCATGCTGCTGGGCCTGGTTCACCTCCATGGGGAAGGGCTGTTGCCCTGCCGCCAGGTCAGGAAACTGGAAGACGTTTGGTGCAGGGCAAACCTGTGCTGGAGTCCCCACAGGGATGTAGGGAACGGGCGATGGGAACTGAAACATGTTCTGCTGAGGATATGGGACATTCATGGTCTGAATGAAAGGCGTTTGTAGAGGATGGAACATGGGAGTATTTACAGTCTGAAGGAGTGGAGTATTTACAGTCTGAAGCTGAACAGGAAGCATTGATGTTTGCAGTGGGGTCACCGAAGGAAGAAAATTGCCCATGCCCATTTGCACTGGTTGATTGGACACGAGTGGCATTTGAAGTCTGCCGTCTGGCACATTGGCTTCAAGGCCCACATTGCCGTTGACTTTGTCCAGTGCATTCTGAGGACCATTTTTGTCAAACCCTGGAGATGCACTGCGAGTATGTGCACCGTTTACCTGAACTTCGTTCATTGCCAACACAGGTTTGTGGTTGAGATTTTGCGGGGATTTTAAAACCTCATAGTTGCTCATTCCATCGTGCATCACTAGTCGTGCCTGTCTTGCCGATCCTAAGGCTGCTCCGCCTCCAGCTTGGTCAACTGAACTTTGGCGGGAATTGTCTTGACCGCTATGACTATGTTGGAGGACGGTTTGAATCTGATTAAATCCGCCAGCAGCATATAAACCTTGCTGATTGGTATTCATATCACTGAACTGATTTGCATTCTGGTAATTCCAAGATACTTTCTGATTTTCATCAGATTCGCTCTGCAGATCCAGCCGTGCTCCAGTTTTCTTGTCCTGATTATCTAAGTAGTACACGTATTGTGGTTGACTCTCTCTCATACTTCTACGCCACTTCTGGTTCTCTTTTGTGTGGAACTGACGTCGATTTCCAGGGAATCCATCTGGTTGACTGTAACCGTGTAAGGGGGAGTTGGGAAAAGTCTCAGGCAGGGTGTCATGACCGTTAGCCTGCAGCGTTTGTTGAGCATGTGGCGGGCTAACTGCACAGTGCATGTAATTCCCTGCATGATTCGTATTTGCCTGTGTCACGAGCTCAAAAGATACGTTATTTTGGTTACCATCATCAAATCGACATTTCCTTTGGTGCCTAACATTTGGTAGATATCTCGACTGGTCACTGTTATTTTCCTGAACAGTGCAGGGCAGCATGACTCTTCCTTGCCTATTGGGAGTTTGCGCTTGAGTTGCCTCTAGATGGCGCATGATATTTGTCAGACTGTGACCAGCCTCAGAGGGAAGGTGCCTTTTCATTAGAGTTTGAAGAATCTGGTCAGACTGTGCGTGGTTGACATGCTGATCATGTAGCACATGCATCACCTTCCTAACGAAATCGATTTGCAGGTTATCGCCTGCTAAAAATCTAGGCGATCCATCCATTCTCACTTGTCCCCCGTTTCTGCACAAGGGAAACTCGCCAGAATTGTTATGATTCCAGCGGGTAACATTGACACCGTTTGATAGTATTGCTCTGTTAACTCCTTGACGTTCGTAGTCGAAATATCGTTCTGGGTGACGAATTTCTGATGCTCCATTTTGCTGCCGACATATTCGCTGCTGAGAATGTTTAGGAGACTGTGGTTCCCATTGAAATGCTCTTTGCCGACCTGGATATCTAGGGGACACATACCCATTCGTTCCTCGCCAGTATGATGCGTTTGGTCCATCCCTCTGTTTTCGTCTATATGCCTGTCGATTCTTCTGCCATTGTCCATAAAGACTGGCGTTGTACTGTCCTTCCCTCCCATGTGGCATACCTGGCTGCTCACTGTGACCAGGCGTGTCTGAACTGTGTTGATGGATGAAAGCATCTCTGTCGGTATCCTGCCTGCCCATGTCATCCACCTGTGTGGCTTTCTCTGTCTCCTGTTCCACTTGTGCAGGCATCTGTGATCCATTCTGCGGACCCGTCTCCTGTGTTATCACTGTGATGGTCTTTTGCACTGCATCTTGGCCATCAGGGTGTTCAGCCTCTGTTCGCTCTGTGGATACACCGTTCTCTGAGGACAATGGTTCACAGTCAGTCTGATTTGAAGAATGGCCATTTTCCTGATCGAAATAAAAACCTTGCTGCTGCCTAGCTCTACCTGAAGTAGGACCTTGCTGTCCAGTTCTACCTGCATGAAATCCTTGTCTGTTGTAGGCATCACCTCCTCTATTTTGTCTGTGGTAGGGCCATGCTGACCCCATTTCACGTGACCAACGACACACGTTTGGTCCATAAATTCGCTGCGGTGATGCGTAATTCTGCTGTGGTGATGCGTAATTCTGCTGCGGTGATACGTAATTCTGTTGCGGGGATGCATAGTTCTGTTGCGGTATGTACAATTCTTGCTTGTTTAACTGATATCTGGACACTCTGGGACTGTACTGCCACCGGACCTGATCGGTCTGAGGATGCGGGGCGTCTCTGGGTCTGTCTGAGTGTCGTCCACTTCTTGAGAGGCTGCGATGCCTCTGCCTGACGTACGGCATCCCGTTCGCCATTCTCATGTTATGTGCTGGAGGAGCCGAGCGGTGCCGATAGGCAGCTTCGTCTGTTCTGAACTGGGTTCGGCCTCTGCTGAACCTAGCCAACAGAGGAAGGAAAGAAATTTCACCAATGTGATGTACAGTTTTCAATCAATGTAAAATAAAGATGAGGTCATTTTTTTTTTTAAACAAGAAATATAAAGGGCAACTTCTGTTCCTCGACCCTGAAAAAAGGTGCAATAATCCAAGCCTGTTGCTTAATACTACCCATCAACTGTCATACAATTAAACGAAAGGTACTGGAGAACAAACGTCAAACTAACTTTTTAAAGATTCTTTACCTGATGTTACATTAGATAGCTCTGATGAATTACAACAGAATATAGTTATAACTTGGTGCGGTAGGCCTACATTAGTACCTGATAAGTGTAACAGCACATGATGTGTGCCACAGACCTACATGATTTTATGAAGAAAAACGTTTCGGGACCACCTCAGCACACATTTTCAACTCAACGCTTTAAGAAAGACATGCTTTCAATCGTTTTGGGTTTTTTTACTATTTAAAGGGACCCGATTTTTTGGAAAGTTTGATACGACCTACTGCATAAAGCTTGTATGAAATGGCTAGCGGGCTTTAGCAAAGTGACCAGCCTTAACTACATACTCAGATTCATATTTTTAACTGACTATACGGACTTTATACTAATTCTATATCAGATTATGGGGTGGCTACATGTAAACAGTAACACACACAAAAAGAAAAAGAAAAACCAACCAAACATTTTCTTTTTGGTTTCGTTCCTCTGCTAAAGCTTTGAGGGTCGCCACTTCGGGTATGCAACCGTTTGCCCAACATTAGAGTAGCCGCATTCCGACTTCGGGGATGATGTCTGAACACACCAGTGTGCGGGTTTTGTTGTTGTTTTTTGTTCCTTTTCATTTTGCCATCCATTCCCACTGGCACGCAATGGTCAAATCTTCCGAAAGGCGGAAAGGGTTTTACCCTGTGCACAGATGTTCTGCATGGGATGTGCACAGATTTTCTACACAGGACTTTGGTTTGAAGTTCCATCGAAGGATTTTTAGGGGAGTGTGGTTGGTACTGATGTTCATCAACTGGGGAAATTGCTCAAACTAAGTACCGTCAACATGGTGGTTATTACTGTTGTCATTTGGAAGCTTGTGACTTTTACATCAACTATGTATTTTTCCTGGCCTCATCCCAGTTTTATTTATTTCGTGTTGTATTACTGTATTGTATTGTCCCAGCTCAATGTATAAAACTGAAGGATGATCTTCCCGGGGACAGCAGGTAGCCGTGATGCGGCGCTACTTCAATTTCTCCTTTTTCTTTTTTTGAGTTTTGTTTTGTTCTGGTTTTCTTTCTACATTACCTGTATGTAGTGTTTGAACCCGAAATCTGGTTTGAAATAAAGGAAAGTGATACTACTTTCAGTCACGGCAGATTACTCTGTGAAATTCGGGCTGCCCTCCCTTGGGAGAGTGCGTCGCCACAAGAGCAGTGTCGCCCATATTTTATTTTTTCCTGTGTGCAAGTATGTCTTTGCGAATAGCTCCTTTTCTACAGAATTTTCTCAGACAATTGTTGTCGTGGGTTCTTTTACATGCGCTGATTGCATGTAGCACACATAACCTCAGTTTATCGTCTCATCCTAAAGACTAGCACCCATACCAACGCTCAAAGTCTAGTGGATGAGGGAAAAGTTTGGCACAAACGGGAATCGAACCCAGACTTCCCGCTTTCTAGGCAGGTGCGTTACCTCCAGACCACCGATTCTTCAGAATTTGGCCAGAAACAACTTGTTCTGTTAATATTGGTCATTTCATGTATGCTAAATGCGTCTTGTGCATGTGACCTTGTTTTTTCATCTCATCTAATGGACTAGCATTCAGACCACCACTCATGATCCAGAAAACGTCTGGCTACTAACAGCATTCAAATCACAGGTCTCTCTGTTATAGACAGGAATGCTATCTCTAGTCCACCACACCAGCATCTGGCCCAGTTACAGTTATAGCCTTAGAGCTCAGAACACGCAAACCCCATCCACTTTGAGGATATAGCTTTTCTCCGATCAACACAGCAGGCCCGAGACTAGCTGCGGCGACAATGCAGTATTGAGTAAGGAAAAGAGCATTGTCCTGTCATGTAGTCAAACCATTCTGCAATTTTTCTTCATCATCATTGAATTCAACTGAATTGAATTGAATACCCCTTTCAGTCACAGCATATTTCTTTGCGTGAAGTCTGAGCTGCTCTCCCTGGGGAGAGCGCACCGCCACAGGAGCAGGGCCACCCACATTAAACATTTTTTTCCCTCTTTGCGAGTGCGTTTCCCAATGACTGGCTTTTTTTCTTCTTTTTTTTTTACAGAATTTTCCCAGAGACAACTATCTTGCTGCCGTGTATTCTTTTACGTACGCTGAATGCGTTTTGCACTCAGGAAATTTGGTTTATCGTCTCATCCGAAAGACCTAGCGCCCAGACCACCACTCAAGGTCTAATGGATGGAGGAAAAGTTCTGGCGCAAACGGGGATCGAACCCGCATTTCTCGTTTTCTAGGAAGATACATTACCTCTAGACCACCGATCCACATATTTACCGTCTTCAAGAGAAAAAAAAAATCCTCTGAAATTCTGAGGCCATTCATGCCCAGCATTTCATGCCTATTTCAATTTACCTTCATATTTCAAAATCTGGTTGAGTTTAACAAAAAATCTTACAGATTAGTGGAGTTTTAAAGACTTCTGTTTAGATATATCAAACTCCACCACAGAATAGCCACACTAACTCAATAACTGGACTGTATATTATTGCTTTTCAATGAGCTTGACAAGAAATATGCTATGTGTGTAAAGTCAGTAAAACACAACGTACAAGCAAAGTATTATTAGAATAAACCAGAGCAGGGTTTTGTTCGTAGCTTCATAATGACCAATCATTGATAGCTCTGGGAACTGCTAGTTCTAGGACTGACATGACTGTATTGGCTGCTGTGTATGCAGGAGTGAGAGTGATAGTATGTGTACCAAATCCATGAGGCAGTAAGAAGACTAACAACAGCAGTGGCTGCAGCACAACAATAACAACAACAGCAACAACAACGACACCTAAAAAGAAAACATCCTCTTCCCACTCACCTATTATTTGGCGATTCCCAATCACCATTTCTGGCCGGGCCGTAGGCACCATTCCTGTCCAGCTGCTCCTGTCTGTCCCTCGAGTTCTGGTCTTGCATTCTCCTCCTGGAAAAGTTGTTGACTCCGTGCCTGCTCCTGCTTCGTCTGCTGAACGTGTTGTAGTGAGGAAACCTGCACTCGCCTACTCTTGTTCGGCCACCAGAGCCCCCTCCTCTCCCTGCTCTGAAACCACCCCTCCCTCTCAGGATCAAACCCCCTCTCCCTCGTCGCAGGTACGGACTGCTTCCACGCGGGTTGTAGTGTGTCCATGGTCTGCCGTACTGTCTGTCGTACCGAGCACCGGCCATGTCCGGCAGATAGGCCTGTCCGTTGGCGTGGCCAGTATGTCTGTAGGCATAGTTTCCCTGCTGGTTCTCCGGCCTCCTGTTCAGTTTACATCCGAGGAACGTGCTGTTTGACTGAGGCACAAAATAGTCAGGCACAGTTGCATAGTCTTCTCTCAAAGGGCCATGCACAAAAGACCCTCTTCCTCTGTTGTTCACATAGAAGATGGGGTACTGGGGGTTCAAGTATGGAGTTGGCAGGAAGAAAGGCATGGCGGTACTTTGGCGGTTCGTTTCCTTTGCCCGTTTGTCATCCTCACTTGAGGTGCTGACATCTCCTGAATGCTCTGCATAAATATCTTGGTGGGATCCTTCTGAATTGCTGGCGGAAGGATCTGAAATAGGGGCAGAAGGATCCGAGTTGGAGACGGAGGGAGTTGAATTGATGGCAGAAGAGTCTGAAATGGCGGAAGGCGAGCTGGAGGTGCTGCCCTTTGCAGGTTCTCTGTCCGTGTCAGTGGTTTGATAGCCGCTGGTAGAGGAGCTCTCCCTGTCGTTCAAACTCAAAATGGATGTGGATTTGTTGCCCTCGTCCTGGAGATTGCTACCGTTCTGATCAGAACTGTCCTGTTTGTGACAAGAAAGCCCCAGAGTGTCATCAGCTTCTGAAGTTTTCCCGGCGGAAGATTCTTGACAGTGGCTGTCAGCCATGTCTTTATTTACAACGACCACCTCAGCACTAAGAGGACTGAAACTAGTTCCATGCTGATTGTTACCTATCTCACTAGAGAGCTTCCTCTCGTCGTGACCCGGCTGTATGTGGTTGGCAACACTAGACTGATGATTGATATCATCAGGTGAGGGTTTGCTGCCGTTGTCGCTGCACGGATGACTGTCGGATGAGTCAGAGGATGGACATTCAATGACCACACTCTGCAGTTCTCCTGTCTCTGGATACTGGTCATTACTGACAGTGTCTTGCTGATCTTTGGCGCTGTGACCTGAAATCTGTCCCATGACGTCAGAGGGTTGCAGCTGGTTCTGGGAGGTCTCCACGTCGTCCACGATTTGCTGGGTGTCCCCACCCTTGTCACTGACCGCACTCTGCGGGTCATGGACTTGCTGACCATCAACCTTACTTTGGTTCGGACAAATGTCGGTGTCAGGGTCAACTTTTTCGTCACTTGAAGTTAGACCATCAGGCAGTTCTGAGGACAGAGTTAAAATAGAAATTTATCCACCTCCATTTTGTAAAGAGGACGTTGAAATGATGCAATTTGTGTGTAATGATACCTTCGTGTACTTCAATTGAGGATTTCGATAGCTCTGGTTGTTGGTTTTGTTTTGGCTCATTTTTTTAATTTTGTTTTTTGCCTTGCCTTCACATCTACAATGACTTTAAAAACAAAGTAATGGCCATGACCTCTCCACAGTCAAAGACAACCATTCTACACAGGTTTTGACACTGCGCGTGACAACACTGGCGTCTGTCCCAATGTGTGACTAGATTTTAGTCGACTTTTTAGCAGACCAAACTTTTTTTCAGCCGAAAAAACTTTTACAAAGGCGTTCCACCAAAGTAGCCCAGCTGCAGTGCAGGGTAGATCCATGTTAGTGGCCCCAAGGCGGCCTAACATTGACAAGCTCCCTGTGGACTTCTGACCCTGCAGATGCTACATGACAAGCACTAAGCAAGGCCGAGGCGGATAGAACGAGGTGAACGGTGTGGGAACAGCAGGACAGGAGCGTCACAGAAGATAGGGCAGCAAAAAACATAAGAAAAAGACACTTTTACAAAGATGAAGTTTTGCACTTCGTTGCCGATGAGCTAAATGTCATTACTGAACTCCGTGAATCCCTTACTACATTTCCATCCTCCTACCCCGTCTCCCGCCCCTTCTTTCCTTAGAAAGAGACTGGCATAAGGAAAACACTGAAAAATTTTACTTTTGATATCCTGGGTTTTTTTTCTCAGTCTAAAGTAAGGTTATCATATCACTCATTTATGATTTACTCCTTTTATGATATGGCTTTGTTGAAATAAGTCACTGCTTAGTGGCATATCACAATAGGGTAAATGTGTGGCTACACCTTAAATTTAGAAAGTGAGGAGAAGGAATGCAAAATATTTGATTCAGTGAGCAAAGAGTACCTTGAAACCAAATTAGTTTATGACTAGTGCATAATATTAAACAAAATCTGCCGTCAAGCCTCGAATTCCTGTGATGTATGCAATAATACAAGTGTTTCCGTGTGCGCGTATTTCTATATTCCACTCCATTTGCATGCGTGCACGGTATGTTTTAGTACGCAGGCGCGCATGCATGTGCGTAAATGCCAATTCACTTAAAAGTTTGTCATTTTACTCCCCGTCTCTTGAATGCTAATCAATGAACAGATTTACAGGGGTTCTGTATATTATGATCACGTTCATTCATGCTATCTTTACCTCCACCCGACCATTCTCTGTCTGTCTGTCTGTCTGTGTCTGTCTGTCTGTGTCTGTCTGTCTGTCTGTCTGTCTGTCTGTCTCTCTCTCTCTCTAGTCCTTCCTTTCTATCTGTGTGTATGTCAATGTGACAGACAGACAGACATACATGATAAACAAATGCAAAAGAGTCAGAACAAGCAGACACTATTGCTTCACAGCACTCTTGGGAGAAAACTAAAACAACTGGAAAACGGAAAAAAATAAGGTAAAAACGTCATTTAAATCAACAACAACAACAACAAAAAAAGAAACAACCCAAACCTATCCAACAACAGCAAAAGCTGACAGCACCCCAAACAGAAAACTCATAGCTTTTGGCATTTTCTTTTAATTGCTACTGTATTTGTATAAATTACAGCATTTACTGGGAAAACTATTAGTAAATTGTGGTGGTAGGCAATATGCAGAACTTTTCTTTTGGCTGCTTCTACAAGCCGGTTAGATTTTACTTTTACTACAATTTAGTTTTACTGTTATTATCTCATCAATCACTAGAACTACTTTCTTTGATTTTAATAGATCCGACAGTGATCTCATCGATCTATTCTGATAATATCTTCAGAGCACAGACACGTATTAATTAATGACCATCAAGATTTGGGTCATTACAGATCTGTTGTCACTATAAGTACAATGACAGCTAAATTATATATGTGCAGCACAGAAACCATATGGGAAAATAAAGTTTAAGAGAGAATAGAAGGGGGAGGTGTGTGAAACAGACACAAAAATGTATATGGTTACTGTTTTTTGCTTGCTATCCTTTAATGTGCCCTTGTGTATGTAAACCTGCATGCATTTCTGCATACACATATATGTATACGTACAAGTACTACAAATATAATGTAATTTCTTTTGCTTGTGTACACAGCCCAGTGTGAATTTTGTATCTTAAAAAACCCCACCAACAACATTAGCCCACTAATAATAAAAAATGCTGAAAATTAGGAGGGGGTTAATAAAAAAAGAAAGAGAAGTAAACAAGTTAAGTAATTCATCTTCTTATGCATTCCCTTGTAACAAACTTTAAAGTAATGAATGGATACACACACACACATTCCCTTTCTGAATTTCTTTCTTTCTTGTGTACACATGGACAGGTAGGTACACACACAAGAATGAACAATGAAAGAGGATTTTCTAGAATGCATGAGAAGGAAAGTGGGACCAAGGTTACTTTTCTATTCATTGTATTGCATACGCTATATTCTTCTATACACTATGCAATCACAGAAATTTCTTTGTGAATGGTGGCATCATCCAAAGGCACTCTTATAACCATTCTGTACACTTCTTGGCTTGGCAGTCGGTCACATGTTACTGCTGTATCACCTATTGAGGCTATTCCTTTTTTGAATGCATGTCCTGGTACAACTTTACAGATTAAAGCAAAAGTATGAGCACAACAGACTTGTGTTTTGACTGTTGCTTACGTAACAACAGCTCATTATACTGGTAATGCTATCACCAGTAGGCCTACATAAAAAGGCTTACAACAAAAGCCAATTATTACAAATGTGGGATGGGCAACCTTATTCATAATCCCAATAAAGGCCACATTTGGTGAATCATATCGTAAAACAAAAATAACCTCATTGATAATAATAAAAAAATGTTTTGTTTTCCATACTGCTTCATGATCTAATATGCTGCTTTGTCTAAAAAGTTGAGAGCTTCACTTGACCTATAGGCTATACGAACATGGGCCTGAGCTCTTGCTTATAGTAATTGAAATCTACACACACATTGGATACCGATTTCCAATAGGCCTACTGTTTTGAATATCCCACAGGTCTATCAGTGTCACACCACAGCCAGTTCCACAGCAAAACAAAACAAACAACAAAAACCCAAATAAGCAAACCAAAAAACCCCTTCTATCACATAATGAAGAACACATAACTTTAATCCCCCCCAAAATCAGCTCGCAAACGACTAGTAAAGACTTATTGTGAACCACACAGATGCTGCAAAATCACGAAAGGCATTACACGCCTTCATATTAATGCATGCACATACATGTTCTATAAAACGGTGCCGAATCTTTCAAACATATGGTGATTTAAATTTTGTTCTAAAAGTAAGACGACATTAAAGCCAGTCCAAATTATAAAAATGTTTCTTTTAGTTTTAAGTTTCACTTTTGCCAACTTGAGAACAAAACATTTTTCTTTTTGCTGCTTTCTGCTGCATATATTCCGTTTCAACATACTATTACTTTAGGCAGTATCAATGCAATTTTACTTTCTTTCCGTGCAAACTACACCAAATTCAGCCCATAGACAGAATCGCTATTTAGAACAATCTCTAATATTCAATTCTGCAACAGTGAATACAAAGATTTCCAAAGCGGGTAATGCGGAAAACATTCTCGAAGTTACTTCTTGTTTAGTACCAGATCTGCACAGCGACGGCTAAATATTGAAACGGACTATAGCCTGAAAGGAAGGTGAAGGTTCAGGCAATCGTAGGGCCTAGTGCTCAGCGGGAAAGAGCCGGCAGGTCGAGGTGGAGAGGGAGAGGGAGAGGTTGGTTTAGGCACAGCCAGTGTGCGACTGGACTGGTAGTCTAGTATTCGGTCGGTGTTGCACACAAAGACAGCAGTATTTTTTAGATCCGTCTCTGACCGTATGTCCGTCTCGCTATTCACACATGCTTAGATATTACCTATGATACTGTTAGCAACCATTAAATAATAGTTTAATGTAAAGTTAGATCAATTTATTCTTATAAAGAAAGGCCACCCCCCTTTTTTTTTCCCTCTATGACCTTCACCATTGACTTTTCCTAATCATCAATTCATCACTTTCGTGGCTTCTCCTAATGAAAACGTGTTGATTAAAAAATAAACAAAAAACCAAAAATATTGGGTTGTTAAAATAAGAGAGTAGTCATCAGTCTACGTAGCCATGCGGGGCACCACATAGTTGAAACAAAGCGCAGCCA
>JAUZNI010537755.1:0-15118 GCA_034780235.1 Concholepas concholepas | reverse complement strand
AGAAGCAAAGACAATAGTGAAGGAAAAGCAAAAGAGAAGATGGCTTCAGCAGCACCCTAATTTCAACAGTAAGGATGGCTATTACCTCCTGCCCAGAGAAGACCAAATGACCATTGTGGGACTGAGGACTGGACAATGCAGACTCAGATATCACATGTTTACCAAGTTCCACATTGGAGATTCTGAGGTGTGCGCTTGTGGCACTTTTCCCATGACAGTGGAACACTTCCTCCAGACCTGCCCAACACACCAAAACCTGAGAGCTGATATCTGGTCTACTGATCTGCCAATGAGGGACAAGCTGTTTGGACCCCTGAAGGGCCTTCAATGTACCATGGCATTCGTCAGGGCCTCTAGAGTTGCCGTCTGAGCGTTCAACGAAAAAGTGGGAAATCTGGGAGCGATACATGTGTTTAAAACAGATATGCTTGGTGGATAGGGGATCCAAGCTATAATCTTATTCTTTCTCAGATTGTAGGAAGCAGTGCTTTTATAGAACCCAGTTAAATGTTGAAAAAGGGATTGTAAGGAGTTTTTAAAAAGGATGGAGGAGGGCAGGAGTGAAAAAGTTTGAGACCAGAATTATGAGGAAAAGAATGACATTGTCTCTTGCCTCACTGAAATCAGATATTATTTGACTGTGTGAAACTAAAAAGTGTGTGTATGTGTGCACACATAAACATTTTATGCTGAATAGTTTGTAATTTAAAATATATACTTAAGAATAGGTTTGACATAGGATGCTTTGAGGTTGTGCCATGAGATTGTAAGGGCATCATCATTGCTTTATTCCGTCCTGAAATTGATGATCTGATTGTGGATGCTTTCACTGGGCATTTTTAAGTTATTGT
This sequence comes from Concholepas concholepas, assembly GCA_034780235.1. Classification (NCBI taxonomy): domain Eukaryota; kingdom Metazoa; phylum Mollusca; class Gastropoda; order Neogastropoda; family Muricidae; genus Concholepas; species Concholepas concholepas. Next base: position 14,267 of record JAUZNI010537755.1, on the reverse strand, counting down.
GGATATGTGTTTGTGTGTTCAAGGTGTTGTCGAGTCACACATTGACTTTGTTGTTTCACCATAATAAAGGTAGAATACAGAAATCCTGGTCTAAACAAACTGACTCAAATTTGAGCAGAGGTGTGAGATCCTTTTTCTTTTGTACATCATTGTCCACAACTGATTTTCTGTCATTCATCACCAACATGAAAAGGTGTCAAAATAAGCTAAATTCTGATGTCAACATGCTCACATGAGTTAGTGTTCTTTTACTCTCTTCTAACTCTTGATGAAAATGTACACCAAGTTTGTGTTGGTATGGATTTACTCTGGGAGTTGTGGAGGGGCAGGGATGCTGCTGAATGCTGGAGAAGGGAGTTTTAAATATTTGTGATAAATCACATCTTGTTGTTATTGTTGTTTAAGAGCCAAGATTCTATGCAAACAGATTTGTGTGCAATATTTTGTGGAGATCCGTCCATGTTTAAGATTCGTTGTCAACTGATCTGTATATTTTTTAATGAATTATTTGTCAGTGTGTTTGTGTATAAGCCTGTGCATGAACTGAATGATTGTAATGTCCTTTTGGAAAAGTAGGCAGAATGAGTGGGATCAAGAGACCAGTTTTTGAAAGGAAAAATAAATCAAAATGGACAGAAATATGGAGTGCTTCCCATGGGAGGAAGCGTGACAGAATGTACCTGGTTTGCTTTGTAAAGTGAATAATTTGAAAGTGGCGGCTGTAATTTATCAAAGTGAAGTGGGTTTTGGGGGTGGTTTTTTTTGCTGCCTTGTCTTCTGTGATGTTCCAGTCCTGCTGTTCCCATGTTGCTCATTTCGACCTCTCTGCCCCAGCCCTACCAGATTTATGTCGCATCCTCAGGGTCGGAAGTCCACAGGGAACCCATCAGTGTAAGAGTGCTTTGGGGCCACCAGCTAGAGGGGCCATGCACTGCTTCTGGGTCACTTTGGTGCTGTTCAATGGTGCCTGTTCTGAGACAACATATGCAGGACACCACCTACCAAACCCCCTACTGATGACAGTAATAGCTCAGTCATGGAGCCACAAACTCACCACAGGCACAGAAGTGTATGGGGAAACTGAAACTGAGGTCAGTGTGAGACTAGAGCAACCAGGGCCACCAAATCCTAGACAATTTCTTTATTGCATGATGATCAATGATGATGATGCAATGATGCTGCGAAGCTATGGAAATGCATATTCTTTGAGACTACTTTATAGGACTGTGCTGTATGCTTCCTATGAGAATATATCCCGGCGTCAATCGGGCCTGAGAGACGCAGACACCTGCAGTGTTGGTCAGGTAATTTGAGCAACACTCTCAAAATCACATCCACAAAGTGGGTGAAGCTCGACTGTGTGATCCCAATGAGCCCATAGTAAACTCACTATGGGTAGGAGCTGGCCAGAGTCCCCCCAAATCCTTGGCTTATGGGATTCAAGCCTGTGACCTTCCAACCTGTAGCTCAAAGCACTAACCACTGTGCCAAGGCAGCTGGTATCGAATTGAAGTTTTGCTTCTCATAATGAGGATGAGGAAGAAGTGTCCTTCAAATAATGACAAGAGGTGATTTTTAATGAATTCATGAATCAGATCTTATTCGTAGGAAAAGTGCATAGAGATTTTCGAGGTTTTCTTGTTTTGAATTTTTTAAAGTGGTGTTATGATTGTGACCTTTCAGAACAATGAGTTGAAGATTTACAGACTTTTCCTTACATAACATAAGACAAGGCAGACCTGTTGCCACGGAACTAACAAGGAATTTGATGTGAATTGAATTGAAGCTGAGTAACATGCAGTGATGTGATTAACAGGATGCCAATTTGGATTAAGCTGCTAACTTCGGAAACACTGTGCACTAAAATGTGCAATTTTGGTCTCTGCAAATACCTACACCAGTGCAAATTTTGTCCTCAGATAAGAAGCAGGTAGTGCCCTCCTCTGTGTTAATTAAAATCCATGAAAGGTAAAATTATAATTTTTTTTTTATCACCCATCATATTGCAGGAAAGGTAGAAAATTATCATAAACCTGTTGACCACATAGAACCCCAGAACTTTTTTTGCTGGTGAAATTCATTCACAATTCTTGTGGCTCTGTATTCTATCAACTGGGGAATCAGACTGCCACAAAACCATTTGTATGGCAATTGGTCGAAAACAAACTTTCATTTCATATTTATAGAAGTGCATGTTAGACATTAAAAATGCATGTTATATTCAGTTTTTACTCTTTCCTTTTAAAAAGTGTTTAAAAAAAAAAAAAATCAATAACAAGAGATCAATTTTTTTAAACCTTGGACAACAAATTGCAGTGTGATTTTTCAAGACCTGAATGTCTTTAAAATACTCAAATCTTGCATCAAGGAGTACATCAGTACTTGTGTTTGTGTATTTGAATGTGTATATAATTATGTGTGTGTAAAAATTCTAGCTAATCATGACTGACATCTGTTGATTGTGACTATTAGTACTGGTTCAGCTTTTTATCCCTCCACCTGTTGGGGGAGTTCTTTTTATCCTGATTTGGAATATTCATACCCGTCCACTGATCATTTTAAGCATCAGCATTTTCAAGTCTTTGAGTTTGAACTTTATTTTTGTCTATGCAATGTCAATGCTGCTGTTGAAATAAATGACAATTCAGCAATTCAATTTGGCGATTGTGTTTGAAGTATCTTTCTGTTTCTTTCTAATCCCTTCAGTAGCAGACAGCAGAGCAGTCATCCGTCGGTTTACACGTTTTAGTTTTGCTTGAAGAGATGGTCTGTATTCATATGGTTTGTATGGAGGGTGATAATATCCAAGATTTTATAAGTAGAGTGGAAGAACAGTCAATGTTGTCTGAGATATTCAGACAATGTTTCCTCAAAACTACAAAGTTGGAAAATACAAAACAAAGCCTGTTCCCTGGGGGCTAGAGAGGAATAAGAACAAAGCCCATTACTTGGAAAAACAATCCAAAATGTTTTGCCTAGTTTGGCATGGGAGGGAAATTATTGTTAAGGATTTCCTGAGCTGAGACCTTTCATCAACTAACTGTCTAGTTTGTGAAGATCACACAATGACTTGTGTTTTATTGTGGCAGAAAAGCACCCCCACAGGCAAATGTAGTTGAAAATCATACGATGATAGAAAACAAAAAAAACAAAAAAGCCTGTTCCACATTCAAACCGTATTGTTTCACATAATGGAACGTTTTGGAGTTGTTGTTTTTAGATAGTTAAGAAAAATTATATATATGACCTGAAAATAAACTTGCTTTTGAAAACATTATCTCTTTTACAAAATTTTAATTCAATAATGAGAACTAAAGCATAGCTTCTACCCTACTGATTATGCCACTGTTATAAACTTAAGAGCCTGCTAATTTTATCTTTTTGTATTCATAGAAAGCTCAGCTACATTTGAACCAAATTTAAAACTGTTATTACTCTTCATTTCAAAAGTTTATAAGTAAAAGTACCTTTGGGAACCTAGCCTGGGTATCCAGGAATCTGTATGATCAATTAGAGGCCAATTCAGAGCTTCAGCTTTAATTAATGTGAATTGGCCTCTAAGGACCACCTAAATCAACACTGCAAATTTCAACTGTCTTTTAAAAATTTTTTTCAAGGGATTCGATTTTTAATGCACCACCAATCTCACAAACTTGTGTCCAGATCTTGTCTTCTTAAAAAATGCTTTAACTTCTTTCATGCACAAATCTGCAAGAGATTCTTCCTTAAACAAAGAATAGTTCAAGTATGTGTTGACACTGAATGAATGGACACGCAGTGCAATTCATGTTTTAATTGTTAAAAGTCATTTGCTAGGAAAAAAACAACCCAAACACACACACAGAGAAAAAAATGCAAATAGGTACACACTCACACACACATGCATGCATATACACCCACATACATACTCCCACACATGCATGCCCACACACACACTCACAGAAACAAATGCATATAGGTAAGGTACACACCCACACATGCATGCATACACACACACACACACTGAAAAAGGTGTAAGAATGAAGGTATAATCTGGTGAAAACAGGATAAGAGCACTGACTTGCACTGAGTACCACGGAATACAGAACAAAGGCCAACACATCCCTCATTCATAAAACAGTTAACTAATTTTTTCCCCTCTCTCTTCATTCACAGTGACAAGACATGAACATCGAATTTGTTCAATGTACATAGACTGACAGCATTACCATGGCTTTTGCAGCCACCAAGTCCTTACATAGTCACTATTGCACATCTGGGATCACTAAAAGTTATGTGCACATTTTAACACACACACAAATCACAATTTCTAAATGGAATAAATCCACTAATCCAAAAATTTCTCAAGAAACCTCTCAAGGCCAATTAAAAGACATCAATAATAATTTCGATTCTATAACCAGAAATCAAGTGGGAAAAGACAAACAGAAGTCTTTAAAAAGAATAAAGTAAAAAAAGAAGTCGGTTTTAAAGAGACAAACTAAAGGTCATTCTCTTCAATTAAAAACCGAAATAATGAATTTGCTTGCAATTTGTTTAAATTCTTGAAAGTTGGGAAACAAAACTCCAAACAGCCACCATGTTTATGACAGATTTCTACTGATGAAAAGAAGCAAAGAGAGGATCCTTTTCTAAATCTCAGCAGAGAAACACATATCAGACTATCTTTTCACTATGGATTTGAGCAGACTGTATGCATGCAGCTGAATAGGGAAAAGAAAAGCAAGAAGTGCTGAAACAGACAGGGGTGTGTGTGTGTGTGCGTGTGTACATGTACACTTTGCACAGTAATTGTCTTTTATGCACAATTATGGCAAGTAACTGGGTCAAAAATTCAGCACAGGTAGTTTTTCTTGAAAGAGAGAGACAGATTAATAAAAGCCATGTAAGTTTGATTTGAAAGAGATACTAAGCATTTTGTGACCAATCTGTTGCTCGACTTTATGTCCCTTTTAAGATGTATATATATATATATATATATATATAAAAGAAAAGAAAATCATATCAGTACTGTTACAGAACTTGCACAAAAGAAGCAGTATTACATAAAGGCATTGTATAATGCAAATTATATCACTATAACAAGCCTGAACATTTGGCAGACAAAGCTTTTTAAACAGAACAGAGACAAAAATTGTCTTTGAAAAGTCTGTCTATGATGGAAAAAAAAAATCTAAGCTGATATATATTAAAAGGGTGAGACACAAATGTTTTTTCCTAACTACATTTCTGTTCACTGTTGTATGCATCAACTCTTGCCAAAATTCTAGGGGGGAAAAATCAAGCCAACCAAGCAACCTTAGATCATAATGTTCCCTGCCTACATTGATTCTCTATGTCATCTACTGTAGCCATAATGGGAAAAGTATGATTGCCTCTTCCTGCTTTCCTAAAGTACTAACAAGTGTTACTTTAAAACATTTTTTATTCATTTATTAATTATTATTTTTTTATTTTATTGGTTTCTATTTTCTTTGCAAGAAAATGATGGTTATCAATTTTACAAAAATAGGTAAAATGATATATTAGAAACACGATTATGTTTTTTTCATTAAAAGATGAATGATACATTACATAAAATCGCAACATATTGTTGACAATTTCGCAGAAAATAACATGCTTTTGCTGAATCGTCATTTGTACACTACTGGTAAAAAATATGGAGTAAAAGTAACCATAATTATATCACTTCTAGTTACTTACAATAGCAAGGTTCTCAGTGTATTCTTCATTCTCATTACACCAAGAAAAAAATTTCAGAAGCAAAGAAAAAAAAATCAATACTTCATTTTAATGAAGAATCCATTTCACCTTAGCTACCCTATATAAGCCAAACAGATAGTATCTATACATATCCACAACCATATACCTGCTGTCTGTTTATAGCATAAATGCGGGACCTGCCACAACTTCCCCTTATATTTTCCGAAAGCAAGTAAGTACATACTGTTTGTACAAAGAAAAGTTAATAATATCGCCTATGAAAACAGAAACTACACACAGAGCATTTTTACCATAAAAAAGAGAACACGTTACTGATATGGCCCATGCAAACAGAGAGGTAAACTGAGCAACAGCAACAAAGAAGACCAAACCCACAAGACAATAAAAGATCAAAAGAACCAGAAGTGCACAAATATCACCATAATACATAGCATGGTATGACAAGTCTTGAGTAAATGAACACACTTTAGTTATCTGTTTACAATGCAGTTCAAAACGATTTCTCACAAATTCAGAGTCAAAACATCACAAGTGTCACAGGTCTGGATTTACAACACAACCATGACTTCAAGATATCAAAGGGCATTTGCTTTAACATCCACATGATACAGATTTCAAACACGTAGAAAGAAAAGCTATACAGATGGATATACAGTATGCACAACCTAACCATGTTTTCCTCCACAGATTGTGCTTATCCTCAATCAAGTACTTTGCTGAGATGAAATTATGCACCCACTGACATTTCAACAACTGACAATAGGATACAATGATATAAATCACATACTTTAGAATTGATGGTTGCATTCTCCTGGACTGTGTCTGCACACTGCCAATGACATAGTAAGAAACCATTCAGAGTTAAGATGTACCTAGTTTTTTTTCTTCTGTTTAAAAAAAAAGAAAGAAAAATGTGCATTTTTCAGACACTGTTGCCATACTGACCACACAAACCACCAAGTGCATTTTGTCCCGTCCTGTGACCTCTGTTGCCGATGCTGGCAGCAGCACTGGCTGGATTTTTAGTTCAGTTTATTGAGATAGCGAAAACATTTGAATGAACTGTAACACTGAGACAACATTAAGTACTTTACATCATGATATACATAAAAAGATATTGTCCCCCAAAAACCCAGTAGGGATTAGTTCTGGTATATACTAAAGTTAACTAAACAGCTGTTCTTGCCATCTATACTTCTGCATTTGATGCTTGTCCTTGAATTTTTCAGTGCTTTTCTTCTTTTTCTGGACTAAAAATATTAAGACCCTTACTTGCTGTTTTTGTGATGCTGTTGGTATCAACAAAAAATCCCAAAACAACAAAACCTCCCAAACAAATGACCAACAACAACAAAATCAATCCCACACAATCCAAACTATACAGTATTCACATGTTTTACTGAGCTAGCAGCCAGTAACAACCTCATCAAAAAGGGGGGGAAAAAAAAAGAAAAAAAAAGATTAAACTTACCATACTGGCGTAAAAAGGAGAGAGAAAAAAATGACATTCTCTTACAGACAATGGACAGAGTGAGTGAAATGTTTGAAAAAAACTGTACTTCGTAAACAGGTAACAGAGTGAAAGAGAAGAATCACTGATTTACATGTGCTGCTCACTTAAGCTGCATAAAGGAATCACAACTTCTGACAGCTAATGCCTGTGAGTGGTTATGGTATAAGCATGAGTATGCAAGTTTGTCAAAGAGTATGTGAAAGAACAACATTCAGCCAGAACTACAAGCTGAGTCTTCTGGCACAAGAACTAAGTAGATCAGTTTTGAGGGTAGAGTATTAAGATGAGTCACATGGCATAAGCGCTTTGATTTGTTTGCTTTACAAGATTCAGCGCTATATAAATTCCATATATTATTATTATTATATTTATTTCTCTTCTATCTTCTTTGCGTTCCCTTACCGGGCGGGGTGCGTAGTATCTGATATTCTCCTGTGCTTGTGACTTTCAGGAGGTCTGCCTGCTGGCCTCAGCCAACACATTCCTACTTCAGAGCTACTCATTTCATAATTATTCAAATCCATTATGAAACTGCACCATGAACGCTCTGAGATCAGTCTGGTCCCTCTGGAAGCGGCATTATTTACTAACTTAAAGGAAGGCTTCACACAAACATACTAAAGCTCTGAATGAAGGGTTTCTTTGCTGGGGATAAGGGTGTTTCCTGCTAAAAGGAAAACCAGACATTAGTTTCATGACAAGAAAAACTCATTTTTGAATGAGAATTCCCATCAGCTGCAAGAGTTTCATGTAACGCTAACAAAAGAAAATCTTCCTCCCATACCAGAAAGCTTATCACAACAGATACATGCCTAGTAGTGCTAAATCCCCCCAAAAAATAAAAAAGAGAGACAGGGGGAAGGGCAAACACACAGAAGGCAGGGCATTTTAAGTGGATGACACACAAATACAAGATATACAGAGTGGCAATAGAGGACGAAACAGCTCCTGTGATTTGGAGGGGAAAAATAGTTTTAGCTCCATTGTATCTAAGTACAGTCAACACTAAAGACATGGTGTCACCAGCGCATGATCACAAGCTTTCACATCAGTCCATTCATCAAAGACACATTCACCAAAGATGTTACTCCATTCAAATTACCATACACATATGCATGTTAGAAGAAGTTAAAACAAACACACAAGTTTGAAACACCCTGAGTGATAGAACCAATCACCACATGATTTTTTCCCATGTACTCCCTCTGACAAGTCAAATATATTAGTCAGCACAGAAACAAAAGAGAATATGGCTAAATACAGTGACAGACATGATGACCAGCCACAGAATAGCAAGTAAAGCCACAGAACTCTTTATCCTTTAAAAGCTAACAAACGTAATCAAAATATGCCGTATGTCTTTACAAATTTGTTTACAGATCACATGGACATGCCATATTTAGGAGCTAATGAAACTAAAATCAAAGAAAGAGAGTCAGTAAAAAAAAATTTTATAAAGAAAAAGAAATTAAAAGCAGCCTCCAAAAACAAGAATTACAAGTAATCTTAGATATACATTACTTTTTTCTACTACACAACTGCTCCCCCCCCCCCAAAAAAAGAAAAGAAAAACATGAGAACGTGACAGAACTCCCCACCTGTAACTTTTTTCCAGTAAAGATAAGTGACAACAAAATAGAAAAAAAAGAAGGGCCAAACCTGAGTGAAAGTCACAAAACACTTGTATCAGAGCAAACTGCACTGCAGTCACTGGAAACAGAAACACTTGGATACAACCAGCAAGGGAGGTAGACAGAAATGAAGATGACGATAAATACCTCTTCTAGTCTTCTCCCTGACAAAGAGCTGAACATAAGGTGCCACAGTCCCTCGCTCCACTGTCTGACTGATGTCAATGTATCACAAGCACAAGATGATGACAAAGAACACACAAATAATGACAAACTAAATGGAAACAAAAATTCTTTAAGACAACAGATTTTTTTCTCTCTATGGCACAACCCATAATTCAATGTAATGTTTACCCTATGTGCACCTGCTTCCAGAAGCATGCAAAAAGGAGGTGGACCTATCTTAAAAACCATCTGTGTGTGTGTGTGTGTGTGTGTGTGTGTGTGTGAATATCACATGCATGGATCCATGCATATATCGCTATCCACTGTCTCTGTGTGTTTGTCTAGCCATCAGGCTGTTTTGTTTCATGTGAATCTGATGTATACTCTGTCCTTAAGATTTATGTTTTAGTATGTATGTTTCTATTGGCTTTCATTGTGTAAGATTTTTTAATCAAAATTTGAAGTTATCTTTTTTTTAATAACCCCCACCCACTCCACCCCATAAAAAAGCCCAATGAACATAAGCAAAACAAACAAACAAAAAACCCACACAAAAAGTTAGGAAAACCACAAACAAATAACAAAAACAAGAGGATGAACAAAGAAGATAATGCAGTGAGTGGATGATAAAAAAAGAAGAAAAATTGATTATGATAATATCTCTTCTATAACACATAATATTGATCAAAAATGCTTATGATCTGCACAATATGACAGAACAGAAAATTGCTCTTAAATATCAATATCACAGAACAATGTACACATATGCAATGACACACACACTCACACCCCCCTGCTGTACACTGTGCTTACTGGAAAATCACTCCTATTCAAAAACAATATGCAATGAATACAATTCAAACTGGTAACATCAGCACCACATCAAAGCAACTTGCATGAAAAAAGCAACTATGTTATCATACATTAATAGACAATGTGCAACCAAAAAAAATAGTACCAACACAAATAACTCTTAGGATATCATCTTATCTGTACTTTAAAAAAAAAATTAGAATTCACCACTGTTGAACTCAGCAAAGCTGACAAAAGTTGGATAGCTACAGACAGTGTTTCACAAATATGTGTCACAATAACTGAAAAAAGATATAAAAGCCAAAACATTGTAAGAAACATTAACAAGCTTTCTTCTCTCTACATTGTTCCCATGTCTTTTGAATATTTTCTGTTGGTATAAAAAACAACAAAACCAACCAAGCAACCAACTGAAAAGCCCCTCTTTCTACATTTTGCTCTGTTTGTCAAAATTTTTTGTGGCTATTCTTTGCTGATAATAAACACTTTGTAATACTGATTATCTGCAATATCTGCCTGGATAAATTTGTCGAATTAAAAACAAACTTTATTTACAAAAACGATTTAAAAATGTGAAATACAAAAATATGGAAAAAACAATCCTTTTGAGAACTGATTGTCACATGACTGTACTTTTATGACATTTGATTTCCCATCAAATACAGGAACACTAACTGCAAAACACCATCTTTGGGCAAGTACTGAGAGTGGAGCACATAAGCAGAGGACTGAATTTTGAAAGCTCCATTGAAAATAGGGTGGGGGAAATGACATACTCCTGGACTCCACTAGAGGCGTTAGTTCTCCTGCTGTGTAGACAAGTGCTGGTGGCTTTGCCAGACAAGGAGACTCTTCTTCCTTTTCCACCCTCAGCCATTTTTATTTCAGCCATACTGAAGGTTGCAGCCCTCAAAATCTGTTCTCAATCAAAGCTCTATTTCTGTATCTCTTTTTTGTGCCAATATTTTTGTCAAGAATTTTCAATGATGATTTCTGTCAAACCTCTCTTATTTTTGTTTGTATTTAGATAGCTGCAGGGTAACCTTTCATCTGATTAAATCATAGAAAAGGAAATTTAAATACTGAAATAGCGATAATGAATAAAAAATATGCAAGGTCTGTTGTGTCCAGTGTTTCAACAAATTGATCAGATATATACTATGACAATTCCAGGCATTTGTCTCTGGTACTTTTCAGCACAGCTAATCTAAACTTGGCAGTAATCAAAACTGTACAATAGCCTTTGATTTATCTTTTTCCTGCTTTCACAAAAAAGATTCCAAGGTTAGGTATTTTGGGGTAAAATTTTGGTAGTGTTATTTTTGTCAAGAAAATTGCCTTGCTTTCTTCACAGTTAGACTGTGGTAGGCTTTCAGATATAGAATTGTGTGTCTGAATACCTAAAAGAGTTGTGAAATTGTTTAAAAAATAGTTGCCTTTTTATACACAAGTGGCAGTTCTAGATTTGTTTGTCTGGTACTTTCCAATCGCAGGCTATCCAAATTTGGTAGTTTTTGATATTTCCTCAACTGATGTGCATCTTTTGACATGACCAATATAGACCTCTCAAAATAGTTTATCTTTCTTTACCAATTTTTTCCCCCAATAAAATAAACTTTAAAATAAATCAAACAAAATCATGACCATGAATAATCACCACAGTTTTACAGCAGAAAATGATAAATGCTATACATGTTCACAACCAACCCTGGAACTTTATGTTTTCTGCTATATATTGACAAAAGAAAGCTTCACAAAACTTGCACTGAAAAAGATACAAAGCAACAAACCTGTAGCAATGAAAACAATGGGGAAATTACTATATCTGATCACCCTAACAGCAAAATTAAGACTCACATAGGATGGGAAAAAAAGAAGATAATTCAACAATCCAACACCTGTGTCAACACAACATTACACAAGCATAGCAAAGCACTGCGTTCTTCAATAACATCAACATAAGGTAGTATTCACAATACAGAAACCTTGCAATCAACAGACAACAACTTGACACTCTACTTCACAATGCAAACAGCGGGTTATCCTCATCATCCTTCTTCATCTGTCTGGAATTGCGTCCGGCTGGCTGCTGACCAGTCTGAGCAGAAATGGTGGGTAGTTCCTGTGACCCTGACGCTCGCTCTGTCAAAAATCTGTCAAACTCTGAAACCAGAAGACAATGACAAATGATTGGAATGTGACTTGAAGATTACGGAAATTAAGCCCCAAACACTCCCAAGCCTCTAGATATCAGGTCAATACACATATACCCAAGATTGTATGCAAGAATATGCATATACACACCAGCAGTGTTCTCAACTAAATGGTTTCAATGAGCTTGGCCTATGTTATTAACTGAACATTGTGAATGATGTGAACTCCACTTGTTCCAGCCACTGTGATACTTTTAGCCCTTTACAGCTAGGAAACAATGTTCTAATCCTTTCATTTCCATTGCAGTTTGTTTTCAGTTTTCGAAAGAGCACCAAAAAAAACCCGACAAAAAACCCATCCCTCTGTTAAAAAAATGCTCTTACAGTTCATCAGATACATGAAAAAAGAGGAATGTTCATAGTAAAAAAAAAAAGAATCCTGTACAGATCAACTTTTGTATAAGAAAATGATGTGATCCTGCGGATGGTTACCCCCCTTTGGGGGCTGGGGGTCCCTCCCTCAGTATAACTCCACAACAGTGACTGCCAACACACGGCTTAGCAGGTGGTGTCCTGTTGGGGTTGGATCAGGACAGCAACCACTGAACACCAGTCAGGTCACCCAGCACAAAGCAGGGCCTCTTCTGGTTGGTGGCTTTATGGTGGCCTTCCTCTAACTAGCTCTCTATGGACTTCTAGATCTAACTGCATAACAAAATGAACCATGGTTTTTTGGCTGCAAGATGTAAAAAAAAAAAAAATGAACGAAGATCTTGGGAGCAACAGCTCTATCAATTGACAAATGATGTGGTAGTTTAAAAATAATTTTGAGAAACAACAATATGAAAACAAAAGCAACAATAGCAAAGAATCCTGACAGCATTTTATTCTAAGCACACCATTTCCTTTTAGCTGATTTGCCTTGAATTCTCCCATCACATCTTGAAGAGAAATCTTCCATACCTCTGGCCTTAGCTGGCCTACTCTTCTATAAATGGTGGAGGAGTTTTCCATGTGTACACAAGATGTTTCTCTGCCTGTCCATACATGGGATCTTGGTTTATAGTCACAGTTTTTGGGGGTTTTTTGTTCCTCGGTTAGAGCTCCAAGGTTTACCAATGGTGACATGTTGTGTATGCGACCATTTTTACCCACCATTATTGATTAAGGTAGCTGCATTCCGACTTCAGGGATCTAGTCACATCTGAAGGACTTTCAGGAGAATGGAGTCAGTGCAAATGTTAACTACATTCTGAAATCCTTTTAGACATCTCAGCAGCAATTCAAACCTCCACCCTCAAATAATGTCAGATTATGAGTTTAAAACCACTATACTATCACTCTACACCACTATGCTATTCTACCACTATGATGGCAAATGGCACTACGACAATAGCAAAATATCTATTCAATCTCACAGCATAATCACAAGAAAAGGAGTAGCTCTCTATGCTAAGAAATTAGGTACACTAAGAAATAGCTCTCTATGCTTGGCTGAATGAACAAACAGATGAACAAAGTCAACAACTGTGGTACATTGTAAGCAGCGACACTAATGATGCCATGGCTACAACCCGCTTTAGAACCCAAACAAAAATCAGTCACAACTTCCCAGTTGAGGACTGACACCAAAAAAGACCCCGAAAGCAAATCAAACTGTAGTGGTGCAGTAACTGTCAAATTCTATTAAAATTCAAAAAAGAAAAAAATTATCTTCAGGCAGAAAAATGTTAACATTGTATGTGAAAAGCATGTAAGCATCAGCGACTTTGTCTTCTTTCTTTCTATTCACAAGAATGAAGCTAACATCTAGAAAGTGTGTGAGCATTCTAGATGTCAGTCTGAGAGAAGCATGATGCAGATATATGTATGTGCAAGTGCATGTGCACATGCGTGCATGTGTGTGCAAGCATATGTGTGTGCTGGATGCAGGGCCGTAGTGTGTGCATGCACGCTTCAAACAATTTTGTATGTATCTCTTGTGGGGCAAAAGGAAGTCGTACAGATGTGAAAATGTGTATATATATGTATATAATCTGCCTTCTCCAATGTCTGCCCATTTCCGTGTGAACACTGTTTCAGTCTGAAACACATGCAACTAGTATTGCATAAAAACCTAAAAAGACAAATCTGCTGGAACTCCTATTTCATTTTGGTTGCAACACTTCATTCACACCTAATAATCAATGTGCAAAAGATGAATGGGTGGAAAAAATTGTGGGGGGGGGGGGGGGAATAAAGAAAAAGATATGCATAAAATAAAACAAA
>JAUZNI010536645.1:0-15124 GCA_034780235.1 Concholepas concholepas | reverse complement strand
CTATAACAGACCTCTACTGCATGTCAATCATAATCCTCATCCTTACTGGTAATATGGAGAAAAAAAAATTCAGACGGTCTCAAATTCAGCAGCATTTCTGTCCTTGTCTCACGGAATCTCAGTTTTGATTTCTCCTCTAAGTCCATGCCTCTAAGTTATTTGCATTGAAGTCTTTAGGGTTTGCTGAATATTGGGGGGGACTGTGATAATACATCATAGCTGACCGCCTACAAGCTATCTTGTAATATAAGCCGCATCCCCATCTTTTTTTAAAAGTTTGCAAAAAGCAATGCAAAAGTCACATCACTGAATAAGCCAAACCAAAAAACATCAAACAACATGGAAAGAAGATAATCGTCACTGATTACTAGCTTCTGTATATGGGGGGTTTTTAACTGCCGCTTCCTTCCTCCTTTCCCCAAATGTTTGAATAGTTAAACTTCTTTCTGACACACTCTGATATTAATTGTCAATTTTAGCATAAAGCTTTATCCCAAATTTTGGCAAAAGAGAGCATCGATTCAACTGATAGTGCATGTTTGCCAGCTTGAAAAAGTCACATGACCCTAAAAACCAATCAGCTTCTTCCTTACATTTGGGAGCCAATCAGAGGCTTTGGCTCAAGCTTTTGCCTTTATGTCATTGTTGTATGAGAAAGCAAAAACAAAATAAATAAATATAAAAATGATGCAAGTTTTTCTCACAGATTGCAATCAAGGTTTGAGAGTATGTTGAGTTCCCTTTCAACCAATGCATAACCCACAGCACAGGCCATGGTGCATTGGTCTTTCTTTTTTTTTTTTTGTTCCTCGGCTAGAGTTTCGAGGTTCACCAATGGTGAGATTTTTGCGTCTGCACCCGTTCCCCCCCCCCCACCATTTAGGTAGCCGCATTCCAACTTCGGGGATGTCAATGAGTCTAGTTCAAGAAGAAACAAAATAGGGGCTTACAGTTCATGAATCACAGTAACTTTACTCACATGCCAAAGCTTTGAAGCGAAGCGGAGTTTGAGGAGACACAGGCGTCAGAGAATCGGGAGTGGCTGGAAAATACTGTTTGGTCGCCTCCTGGGTCACAGGGCTCTCCCTTTGCACCGTGATGTTGTGACGGAAATCTGTAACAGTTACACAGATACAGAAAATACAGTCCAACAAACAAGTTACTCTTCTGATAGCCTTGACAACAAGGCAACTGACAAAGTGTTTTAAAAACTAGCAACAAGAGAAAAGAAAAAGAGTAGCAAGAAAGCATCAAACTGGAAAGTGGCTACCTCAATCATAGGGAAAAACGATCCCATACACAAAAACATCAACCATTGGTGAACCTTGGAGCTCTTGCCGAGGAACAAAAAAAAAGTGAAGTAAACTTAGATAAAATAAACCAAAAAAAACTAGGAGTATTGGGGAAGGAAGGGGGGGGGAGGGGGGGGATAACGAATTCAGACCCATGATCAACCCCATCCAATTCTACAGTAAGTTTTAAGGGTGAAAAGAGGATGGAGGTAAGGGATAGATAATAATGCAGAAGGTGATAGAAATGAAAACATCCAAAGGACATGCAAAGTTGTGTTTAGTTTTTGTTTTCTGTTGGGGTTTTTTGTTCCTTGGCTAAGAGCTATGAGGTTCAACAATGGTAAGATTTTGCGCGTATGCGACCGTTTTAAAGCCACCATTAAGGGAGCTGCATTCCAACTTCAGGGATGATTTTTTTTAACCCTTTTCTTTACATCTCCATTCTTCTTTTCTACATGACAATGCAAATTGAATGAATCCATGTTTCTGCATCTGCCATGAAATGCCAGATATGTAACATGTATATTTGATCTTTTAACAGTGCATACAAACAGAGGAGATGAAGACATAAGCAAATCTGCATGTACACTGATGTAAAAGAACCAACAAATCCCCATCCCTGATCCACCAGAAACTACCATAATTCGAACCTACTACTTCACAAACCACAAAAAATTTACAGTTAAAGATTTCACGTCTTTAGCTACAACAACATCCTTCACCACACGACACAAGCCAGCACACCAAACCCCCCTTACCAGAAGGCTGACTGATGGTCTTTCCTCCAGATTTGTTCAGCTTCAGGCGTAGTTTGCCCTTGATTGGCTTCTTGGGTCTGAGCGTGCCTTGCTGCAGAATGAGCATGCTGAGTTCTCTCCCCAGCAGGTCGATCTCTCTGCAGGCCAGCTCTTCCTCTCGCTTCTTCAGAAGGCCCTCATGCAGCTTCTGCTGTACAGCCATCTTGGTCAGCTCCTCTTCTCGACACCGCAGCTCCTGAAAAACACAGGATGTGCCACCATTCAGTCACATGAATCATGGTTGCATTTGTAAAAGACTGGTCACAAAGATGTTATTAGGACGGACGCGACAGCTGAATGGTTAAGACCATTTGACTTCAATTCCATGGGTCCTTGAAGTCGTGGGTTCGAATCCTGGCGGCGTCTGGTGAATTAAGGGTGGAGATTTTTACGATCTCCCAGGTCAACTTCAAGTGCAGACCTGCCAGTGCCTTAATTCACTTCGCGTAAATACACATGCTGAAGATGAATGCGCATGTAAAAGATCTTATAAACCATGTTAGCGTTTGGTGGGTTACAGAAACACGAACATACCCAGAATACATCATGATTCCTGAAGTCGGAATGTGGCTACCTTCATGGTGGTCAAAACGGTCACATACACAAAATCTCACTGTTGGTAAACCTCGGAGCTCTAGCTGAGGAACAAAAAAAAAAATTATCCTCTTTACAAAAGATTTGTTCTTGTTCTACTTCTTTTATGGGCTGTATTTTGTTGCTGTTGGTTTGGTTTTGTCTTTTTCAACTTATTGTAAGTCATCACTGCATTGATAGAAATCCTTATCCCGGGCAAGAGCCTTCTGTTCTGCATGCGTTCACACATGGGGCCTTGGTATATAGTCTCATCCGAAGGACTTTTGGGGGGAGTGGAGTCGGCACTGATGTTAACTCCAGGGGAAAAATCCCCATGAAAGGGATTTGAACCCGGGTCGTCAGATTGCGAGCGCAATGTTCTGACCACTAGGCTATCTCGTCCCTTTTAGAAGTTGTGTGTGTGTGTGTGTGTGTGTACGCGCGTGCGTGTGTGTGTGTAAACACTTTTTCTAAGACATATTTTTCTGTACATTACCGTTTACATACTGTTAAGCCAGCCTTGAGTAGCTTTGTCTTTTTCTTCTTCAAATCTTCAAGTTCAGAAGAAGGAAAAACAAGAGTTCAGTGCAATTTAACTAAAATAAGAAATCTGCTGTGACCTAAAAAGGTATGCAAATATGAATTAGTCCAATCTTTTTGAGATCCTTTGCTGAAAAAAAAACACACTTGTACAGTGAGTATATGAAATATGATAGTTAAACCTGGCATCCTTTTTAAAAAATGTTTATCAAGTGCACAAAATTCAGTAGTAATTGGACTTCATTCAGGCCTGCTGAACAGCTTAGTTGACAGCTACTGGTTTTTATTTAGCTTCTTGGTAGCAGGCTCAGGCTGGCAGATGAAGTCACTACAATGATGGAAGTTATGAACTGTTTTTAATTCTGACATTTTTCTAAAACTGACTCTCATCATCCACAGTTGAAACTCTCTCATTCTCACTCCCAACCATACATGCACAATACAAAAACTGCCTTGGTGACTGGTTGTAGCATTGTTTATTTCATTTTCCACATTCAATTAAACTTTCAACTTTCAAACAGCAGTAAAGCACAATGCGTTATTTAAAGCAAGGGAAACACAGATCGCACTTCTTTCCACATTAGTTTAGAACACAAGCTGAAATTAAAGAGGTTTGAAAACAGACTTAACACAGAAATAAGATGCCAGTGAGCACAACAATTAACAAAAGAGAAAAAAAATCCTTATCCCAGATACAAAACAGAACAGAGAGAGAGAGAGAAACCGACAGAATACAGACATTAAAAAAAAAAGAGAGAAAAAAGAGGAAGGTACACACAGACAGGGGCGGGGCAGCAAAGAAGCTTTGTGCCAAATTCCCTGGATCAACTCACACTTCTCAAGACGGGGATTAGCAGTGCAAACGACCACAAGGCAGAAAATACTGATATGCATACATTCTCTGACACTTCAAAAATCATTGAGCAAATTATGTTTGACTGACAGCAAGGAAAAAAAGAGACTAGAGTGACAAATTCTTTAAACTGGTTACTAATCATACTTAGCACAGCTTATTACCCTTTCCATAGGAAAAAAAACACACACACATACTGGAACTCGCATGTCATATATTCATAGCACATTAATCTTACATTTCAATTCTTGACTTCCTTCAGTACAGAGTCATACAACTATACATGTCAATTAAAATAACCATTAAAGAAAATGCCAGTAACTTTGTACAGGAATACTAAATCCTCTGCATTCAAAATATGTTTATTTTTCTATAAAAATATAATTTAAGATGTAGGCAGATCTGATTTGTTCTTGTGTATGAGAAAGAAATCATTGTGGGGACAATAGCCCCTCTTCCCCCCTTCTAATATAAGTCATCTCGCGTTCTTCGTTTTCTTACCAATCTGTGCATTAGGGGAATTTAAAAAATAAAAAAAAGTCTCCAAAGAGAAAATTGGGAAAAAAAGAAAATATGTTTTCTCTCCAGGGTGCTGGCATTTATGAAGCACAAGCATTCACACTCTTGCAGCTGATTTCTGTCTGTGTCTCTGTTTCAGTGACAACAGCCTATGGCATGAAACCACCTCACACTGACACAGCCCTGAAAATTCATATAGAAAAAGAAAAAAGAAAAGAAAACTATACAAATATATGATCTGCAATATTTCACCTGAAGAAAAGTCTGAAGATCTGAAAATGTCTTAACTTCATGTTAAGGACAGAAAATAGTTCTTTATGAATTGAAATATACTCTGCTAACTGGATGATGGTAAGTTTACTTGTATACTGTCTTCAGGGAAAATAAAGATTTCAGTGGATGAAAACACTGTTGACCACAATATGTTAGACCTATTTCTTTTCTTCACAAGTTACCAGACTTATTTATGGGTAACCAGCCAAATTATCCTATCAGAAAGGAAAAAAAAGCAAACCAATGCAAAGAATGTATGTGAGTGAGTGCATTCAAGAGCATGACTGAGGGGCTAAAACTACAAGCCACACAAACAGCCTACAGATTCCACAACAAAGTGACATACTTCCATTGTTCCTTTCCCACAATGAAAAAAACCCCACTCTATGAAAGCTCACTTCTAGTGATAGGTAACTCACTGATGATTACTGTAATTAGTTGAAACCCATGGCACACAAATGCAGACATGCTTACAAAGAACCATACCATGTTAGCATGAAGTTGGAAGACATGCAACCAAAATCAAACACAGAGTTGCTCTGGGCATGCCTGTAATGCAGAGTAGCACCATCAGCTTCTCCTTCAGACCCAAAGCTGATCCACAAATTATATAGCAGACATGAACAGTCTCTTCATATACAAACAGTAGGCAAGAAAACAAGCCGCTCTGGAGATGATTATGACAATTTTCATGTTCCCCGTTACCGCATCAGGACACAGGTGTGTTGATGTGCTCACATTTGACACTCATTCCAACAAACAAAACAAATCCACCAAATTTCAAGGACTATACTATTACAGTGGAGTCCAGTTGACAAAGTTTTGATTATTTGATAAACTGGCTCATACAAGCATCTTTTAAAATCTTGAGCAAAACATTTTTCTCTTTATATCATACTTCAGGGGTAAATGGAAGTGTTTTAATTCAAGATAAGGTTTCATTAAATTCAAGTACATTTTCTAGCCTCTAACAATCAATTCTACAACCCATCTTTTTTTAAACAATGACAAATAAAAGTCAACTGTTCCAGACTTTTGTGCATGTGCTTATTTACAGTTCCAAGACTATGATGAAAGTTTACAGTAAAAGTACAGATAATATAACCAAATGAACTTTGTCACATCTAGTAGCAACTGTCATATTCATCTCTCTCAAAAAGGATATATCTTCTTTTTAAAAACCTGTTTCATGACATCTTTAATAGGAAACAAATTTTCTTTCTTTTTTTACAGCCATTCGACCAATTGAGAAATTTACCAAAAGTAGCTGTTCAGTTAAAATCAATAGTATGCGTATATAAAAGTAAGCCATTCACTATATGGGATTTAAATATCTCACAGCTCCTTCTTGCTTCCACCATGACAACATTACTTTCTCTCTTTTGACTGTGTCTCTCTTTTGTAGATGATATGCTGTTCCGCTCTTATGAAAACATAAATTTACCAAATTATGTAACACTAGGGGCAGAATTTTGCTATGTATGGCTATTTTTGTTTAGTTTTGCTATAAAGTCTGCAATACTTTCATGTCCTGAGAGAGTATGCATATATATTTTTAGCAATAGCTTAAAAAATCAATTTCATGCTTACGGAAGAAAACAAACAAGTGAAATGTACACGTTTTGTTTTGTTCATTTTGGATATTGTGGACACAGTGGTGATGGTACGCTGTAATTATTGGGTCTTGATACAGCTCCATGAAAATTATAGACAGTTTTCTCACTCTGCCAATTAATAGTGTTTTCTCGATTGCAGTTGTTCAGTCAAGACTTGCAGGTGTGAATTTTAGCTTGGTTTTTGTTTACATACATCATTTGCACCTAATCTTTAACACTCCTTGAGCCTTTTTTCCCGGAACATTACAGTAGCATGACTAGATTCCTTTTGTACCCCAATACTCTATTGTTAATTGAACTCCACTGTAACTCATAACATAACCCTTCCATATGTCTAAGTACTGAAATGTCTTAACATTAATAAACAAAACACACAACCCCCAAGGAAAAAACCCCCAGATGAGCCCACCTCCCCCCCAAAAAAACCAACAAAACCCCAACCCACCACAAAAACTCCCACAAACAAAAAAAATACAACAAAATTCTAAGGGGGTGGGGGAGCTGGGAAGGAGAGGGGAGAACAAAGAGGAGAAAGAGGGTTTGAAAATCCCTCTTCAAGTACATGGATATGATTGTTGTTGGAATGGCTCCGAACTTAAGTTAGTTGGATTGGGTTGATAAAAAAAAAAAATTGCTAAAAACCATGAACACCTTTAACATCTAACTAAGTGAATGAGCATTTCCAGAACACAGATTCAATACCTGTCTGATACAGCATCTAACACTGACAGCATATTTGACTTTCAAATCCACATACACACAAGGCATGGGATCCATCTTAAAGGTAGTTCCACACATATACGGACATACATCAAACTGACATATCACCAGTACAAATATTGCAATGTCTTCAGAATGACAAAGGTTACATTATGATTCACCAAAGAAAATGTGAACCAAGTGTCAAGATATGGAGAGAGCAGACCAGTGGAAATACAAGGACTGATGATTTGACTATACACTAAACGACAGATGCTGAGTGCAGATCAATGGAAACAAGGGGACTGATGATTGAGAATTAAACATCAGTACATACAAGAAATGAAAGTAAGTAGAAAGGGAACTAATGATTTGCAAGTTTTGAGGATCATGTTGATCATGAAAATAATCATTGATGATGTATTATTTACTCTTGTTACAGTTACCAAAAAACTTAACACTGTTTTAACATTTATCATTGCAGTCCCACAATATGAAACACTAAACTGACAATAATCCCAAGATCAAAAAGATGAGTTGATTCATATTTAAGTAAATCTGCCTCTTCTGCTCTACAATAAGCTACACTGAAATGGACCCAAAATAAACCACCTCCTCTTTTCTTGCAAAAATGAGTATGACAAATATGAAAAAAACCCAACAACGCACAAACATTATAACCTACATTAACTTAAAAACAAGACTTGCCAACCTGGTTAACTCTATTCAGAGAGCTTTTCTATTTAGACTGTGTACAAAATAGCCAAGGGCAGAAATATCTGGGAAGAAATTTGTTTGAACACTTTTTTTTAATATTGCACTGAAAAAAACATCTAACTACTTTTAACCTGTGCATGCCAGCATATGCAGCTGCTTTTGTTGTTGTTGCAAAAATGTGTAGCTACTTTATTCAAAGACAAGGACTGGCTTGAGATAATTTTTCAATGTCACTAAAATAGCGCAACCTTTTCCCTGATAATTTTTTGGTCACTAAAATAACTTAACCTTTTCCCTACGGGTAACCCGCTATAGGGTAGCCAACCATCTACTAACCCTTCCCTCCGTATCACCCACTACTGGGTTACGGTAGCATACAAATGTGCACAGTGCACGTGTACTGGGAAAGAGGGGTTCTCTCCCTTAATGTAGGCATAGTGTTAAGACCAACCGGTATTTAATTTTGCCTGTCAATCAAATTTAATGATTGATGTACTATTTCATGAGTCAAGCAATCAAGGTTTTTGATATGAAAACACTTTATCAACAAAGACAAAGATTGCTGATTGAAACCACTGAAAGTGAAAGATGACTATCGATAAATTACGTGTGTGGACCATAAGATTTAACTTTGACTACAGAAGTTTAGTCTGTTTGAATCCTTTCTTTTAGTGTGTGTGTGTTTTATTTTCTTGTTTTGGTTTTGTTTTGATTCTCTGTTCATTTTTCTTATAGCCTGAGCTCCATTGATTTGTCATCTCTCATCAAAATTCTCTACACTACACTATTGCAGTTAAAACCCAAGCCAATCACTGTCAAAGAGAAATAAACAAAAAACTTCAGAAGACAATGAATTCAAACAAGTACTCACTTGTGCCATTACTATGAAACTTTCAAAAATCTTCTTCTTTTTTTTTTAATCATCAATAGTATATTAGCTTTGTGTGTGTGAGTGTGTATGTGCTGAGTGTTTACAAGATCAACAGATAGAAAATAAAAAGTAAAAAGATGAATGACCAACACAGATACTAAATTTCTCATCTTCCAATTCTCCTACCAATGAAACTGACCAGAAAGCTGAAGAATAAAATGTAACACTGATTTCTTTCTTTCCGTTTATAAAATTAAAAAAAAAAAACACCAAAAAAACAGAAGACAAAGTCCTTATAAACAATTATTTGAAAAAATGTTTCATTTCCAAAAAGAGAACACACACATACAAAATATTCACAAAGCCAGTGAAGTAAATCCAAAATTAAAACATACAGGTAAAAGAGAAAAAAGAGAGACGATGTTTACAACGATAGGAACAATATTACAAGGCATACCAATCTGACATGATCATCATGCACACCAACCCATTCTTGCTTCTGAGCACTCTCCATTCTTCTTGGTCAGCAGAGATATGCCACAAGTCTGATGTCAAGCAATATAACTATGTTCATACTTCATGTAATACAATGAACACCGATCTCTATTCTTCACCTTTCATACCTGTCAAACACAATGGACATTATAGATGCCAGTGAGGCACAGCATAATTTCACTTTTCCTAGTCCGTTACTGAAATAGATTATGAGAAAGCTTCCATGGGCTCAGTTGCATAACTGATCTTTGTCTTGAAGTTAACTTAAAATGACACTTTGCGCAAGCCATATTTGCCATGATCTGTGCAAAGACTACATGCCCAGCTCTCTGGACAAAAGAGAACACATTATTTTTAGGAACCCTCCAAAAAGAAAAGAAAAGAAGAGAAAGCAGTCTGATGTCAAGGTAAAGCCTTTTAACTCAACATGGTTTCATAAGCAAAGGCTTCACTCATTAGTCTTCAAGAATTGGATTTGAATCTTGATTAATTCGTACAAAATTAAAAAAAAACTGTTATGCAAGGCCGGAGTATGCATAACGTATCAGTTTAAGTCATTCTCTAAGAATATACAGGCATGTCGTTTTGGATATTGTTTATTTTTGTTGATTTTTTTTTTAATGATGCCATTCCTGGGGGCATTTTCATCCCCCCCCCTTTTCTTTCTTTTTGTATTTATGACTTTGATCATACACTTTAACTTTGGGTGTAACCAGGTAGGAACAAATGCTTCAGGGTAGGTAAGATTACACATGTATGTCTTGGGGTGGGGGTTGGGGAGAGACAGGGGGAGGGGGCGTCTATGAAAGATGGGCCAGGTTTTAGACACAGTAAGCCAGTTCACTGTACAAAGTTTGCAGCTTTATAGCAAACTTCGATTGAGTAAAAAATCAGCTGTGCGACTGGGCCCAAGTAGTCAAACCTAATCTCAATAACCAAGGTAGGAAAAACTATCAATTTCTGGGATATCTTGATGATTTTCATAAGTAACACCTTTTTAAAGGTGTCACTTATAACTGTCATGCTAAACACAGGTTTTTGTTAAATAAATAATTTTTTAGTGATTTATAACCCACTGGTATTCAAAGCATCTAAAAGAAATTGTAAATATTTATCTTAAAACTGTAATTTGTTCAAAAATACATCCCTCTTCATACACACAAATCATACAGTAAATCAAGAGAGTTCTAGTGGCTGTGGTGGTGTTGTGTACTTCAAATGTCATGCTCACGCAATATTGATCAATACATGTTCATAAATATTATGTGCAAATGCCCTTTTTGTATAACAAAAGAAGCTCACACCTAGACCATAGCTGAAATATCCTTTCCTCAATTTCATATCAAACATTCATTATCGTACACTATGTCCACAAAAGCTTTAAAATCAAGCAAAATCTTGCCGTCTGCGTGGATAGATAAGTTCAACCTGAACTTCAGATTAAGTCACCAGTCATTCAAAATTCTGGAAGAGCCGAGTTTTCAGTACCTGGGTATTTTCTGTTAACAGATATGACTCTCATAGAAATAACTAAAACGTTCCATAGCCTTGAGATGTTGAGGTCAAGATGAATGCTTTGAGGGCATATAATTGTCTATCTACACACAAAACAGCTTTGAATGCATTTTGGTCTTCTACTTTTGTGAAAAAAAGTCATCCATCTATATGTACACACACACATATAAACCCACAGCATTTCTCCTCTTAGATAACACACATACCATTAAAAAATGTCACACACTTCTCTTTTCATCACACAATAAAAGTACATTAACTTAAATGGACCCATTTGGTGCAAGCTTTTGGAAACAGCTTCACCATTTTGTCCTTGTGTTTCTCAACTCTGCATCATCACCAATCTGTTCACTGAATACAAGCATGAAAACTGCCGCTCATACACAGATGGATAATACTGCTAACTATACATGAAATACTTCAACCAATGTCTTCTATACTCACATGGTACAAGGTTGACTCTAGCTTTATGCCCGTGCAAAAATATAGCTATAATGCTTCTTAGAAGTACTAAAGAATCAAACTGTCTTATGCAGAATTCATGCCATAAAACTGACAAGCAAATCCTGCTATTACTGTCACTTGACCTTGTCACATATTTGCTATCACTTACAAGAAAGTAGTAGTGACTGTCAAGACGCATGATAGTGCACTGTCCATTTCAAATTGCTTCAATGCAACAATTCCTCCCCAAGGCTGAAAACCAACCACTCCTTGGAAGAAGAATTTTTCACTTGCAAAGAGCGACAGAACACTGCATGTAATGGGGAAACCTAGACAATTAGGACATGAAACAAAAGCGAAAGACTTGTGGTATGTAACTTGAAGGGTCAGCCACTAGCACCAGGCTGGCTACTGGGCCCTGGACCTTGACTGGAAGGAAGGAAATTGAAGGGCATGTTAAGGCCACTGTTGCCACTGCCCACACCTCCTCCTCCAGTCCCTGGGGTGGGATGATGAGCACCATTGGATGCAGGGGGAAAGTTGGCGCCGATTTGAGACTGGGACTGATGGCCATGTTGGGTTGCAGGATGACCCTGCCCCATATAGTGTGGGGCAACAAAGGTTGTGCTGCTCAGTGGCGGGAAGGCAGAATGGTGTCCGTGGCTTCCTGATCCTGGAAAAGTAGTGTATGGTCCATTGTAACCATAAAAGTAGGGTGGGAATGGTGCCGAGTTCAACAAACCGCTCAACTGAGTCAAAGGGTGTGACACCTGCTGGGGATGAGGGGCCATGGCCTGCTGGCTGAACTGATTGGGATAAGGGGGCAACGGCATCCCAGCGCTGGAGTATGTCATCTGGTGTTGCTGTTGCTGTTGCTGTCGTAGCAACTCTGGAATGGAACTTTGCGAAGCCGACAAGTCTGCACTGGACTTCCGACTACCAGACTCAGAACCCTGGTCGACAGGTTGATCTGAATGGAACGTGGTAGGCTTTGTCCCTTCCGGCACACTAAATGCACCAGCAGAGTCAGCAGATGAAGGGATCTCCCAACCCTTCAAGTCTTTTTCTTGTTTTAGTTCATTTAATGTCTTTTTCACTTCCGGTTGTTTTGCAGCAAACTGCGAACTATTACTAAAGTCGGTATACTTCATCATGTCTTCCATTTTGAAAGGTTTCCGGGACTTGTCTGGGGTGGGGCTGTCTGACTGCATCCTGCCCTCCATCAGTCCTTGGTGTTGTGCAGCCTGAGAGCTGGCAAACCTGTCAGGACTGGCAGAAGAGACACTGGTTTGATGCGGAGGACTGAAGAGAGCACCAGGCACAGGTTCCATGAACATGGAGGGTGTAGACATGCTGGACAGCAGAGGGTTCATCATCTGACTCATACTGAAACCTTTTCTTCGATAGAAGTCAATCAGCTTCCGTTCACACTGGACCAGCTCTTCACGCTTCTGGATAACTCTGCACAGACATAAACAAATAATGGAAAACCTGTGTGTGTGTGTGTCAGTGTGTGTCTGTGCACGCATACATGCATGCACACATGAAGAACATTCATTAACAGCAGTTGTTAAATAATTGTACCGATTTCAAAGGCTTTGATGTACATAATATTCATAAATATTCGTTAAGTCTTATTTTATTCTGATAACATGTCAAACATTAGGGAAACCATCTCCTTTCATCAATTTTGCAAATGGGATCACTCAGTGGTGCTGTATACCATGAAAGGTACAGTCTTTCAGAAAGTATTATACAGAAACTACAATATTCCCAATAATGAAGTGCAGATCAATCCAGGTTTGCTGATACTCTGATATGAAAAAATATTTGCTGATACTCTAATCTATAAAGAAATGTTTGCTGATACTATGATTAATTCTATGAACAAATGGTTGATGATACTCTGGTTAATTCTATGAAGAAATGTTTGATACAGTCTTACTTTATGCTCTGAAATCATGAAAGAGGTTCCAAAAACAGCAAATGCTTTGCGACACAGTTAGCAACAGCTTTAGTGTGAATAAAAGTAGCAATGAAAACAACCCATCAAGTGAAAACATTGATATTCTTCAATCAATTACATTACCATTTCGTCTGCTAGTCTGATGACAAAATTTAATAACACTGAGAAGTGGATACCACTTTTTAAATGTCTGTCCGGTCTGAAAGATTTTCGTCCTTAAAGATTTCCATGTTACACTGAACATTTGAAGTATGACCTAACTTTACCATTCTCCTGTATGCAACAAAGTAAAAAGTTATCTTTCCAGCTACATAATTTTACCAATTCCACCTATATTTTTCATACAAAGCCTGAAAAGAAGATATCTCAGGTCAGAACTTTTTAGTTTTGTGATCCATGTCAAACTAGCTGTACATATCCCTGTACGACCCACATTTCTTAATCCTTTCAATGATTTGACAACAACAGATCAAAACACAATGATAAAGAGTTAAGTTGAAATCAAAGCATGGACTTGTCCAGTCCAAGCAACTTTTGACAGCATACTTCGACCGCCCCCTTTGACTAACTGCCATTTACACAACAAAGAAAGACAGCCAACTTACATGTGATACAGGTCCTGGAACTCTGGATCCTCTTCCAGCACAAAAGTCTTTCTTCTTTCTCCTCTACCTGCAGCACTCCCCTCTAACTCTGGGTCATCCTGTACAACAAACAATAGAGACTACAGTAAGTAAACACTGTCAAACAGACTGTATTCCCAATGTTCAGCCGTGATAAGAACCCCAAAGAAACAAAGGCACACACACATGATAATGGGGTGGGGCTTAAAAATAACCTATAGCTTGATGCCTTCCCCCTGCTGTAGCACTGTCTGTTTATGATGTATGTATACATGTGTGTATCTGTATCAGCTTCAAGATCAGACTGATGTGTTCCCTGGTCATATCCATATTTTTGAACACATGTGGACGATAACAGCAGACATTGAAAGAAGGAGACAGGCAATGGAGATGAGATGCTTTTGCAAACTTCTTGATATCTCATACAGAGATCACATAACTAACGAGGAAGTGAAAACCAGAATTGAAAACGGCATCGAGCTATATGAAGAGCTCCTGACTCCAGTGAAAAAACGCAAACTGAAGTGGTATGGGCACGTTACATGAACATCTGGAATGGCCAAGACTGTCCTACAGGGAACAGTACATGGAGAGAGGCAGATGGAAAAAAAAAATGATGGGAAGACAACAACAGAGTGGACTGGCCTTGAGTGGAACAACCTGCTTTGGAAAGCTGAAAACTGCGAGGAGTGGATGAAGCTGGTTACAAAATCCTCAGTGGTACCCCAATGGTCTACAAGACTATGGGATAGGTGAGGTGAGGTTAGAAAACCAAGATGCTGCTGTGGACTTTCTGAACTGTTGAGACAGCACAGTAACACTTGATAGAATCAATGCTGCTGAAAGTGGCAAGACTGGTAGATCTCAGATCTATAAGGTTTCTGATGTTGTATGAAGTGAAGAGTAGGAAAAAGAAAACCGAGAAAGCAAACAACAAAGATCAGTATAAATTTTTTTTTAAAAGAGACGACACAGAGGTTGGTTTCAGAGACAAGAGTAGAAAATAACCCTGATAGGAATGGAGTGGGGTATAGAGAGAAGCAACAAAAAAAACACCTAAGCACAAAAAATTCCAGAGAAAGAGTTGGGGGGGGGGGGACCTCAAGAGACATATTGTATCAAAAAGAGCAACAAGGAACACCCAAAATCAAAACAAAAACCCATGTGGCCCGATACCGAAATGGAGAAGACAAAAAAAGGGGTGGGGGGGGGGGGGGGGGTAATTCTTGTTGGCACCAAGAAACAGGGTCATTCACACTCCTCAGTGTTTAATGCAGGTTTAAAAATATGAGAATCATTGAGAACCTTTCTTAAATTTTTTGGAGTTCCCC
>JAUZNI010535534.1:0-15157 GCA_034780235.1 Concholepas concholepas | reverse complement strand
GAGAAAAACGGTCGCATACGCAAAATCTCACCATTGGTGAACCTCGGAGCTCTAGCCGAGGAACGAAGAAGAAGACTGACATAGACTTAACTGAGACAGGCTGTGTAGGGAGTTCACCTGTGGGACCTGAAGGACCGAGTGTTGGTGCGCAAGTTCCAAGGGGTGACGCAGGGCTACTACACCATCTTCTCCTGCTTCGGGGGACTCAACCAGGACTTTGTGGCCAGTGGCAGCGAAGGTCAGTCACCCAGTCCTTTCTGTGCTTCCAAAAAATAAACTGTCTTTGAAAATCAAAAAGGAAAGAAGAATATTTGAATGCCATGTTTTGAATCTGAAAGTATGGATGTTGTGTTCTGATTCTGGGTGGCTAAATACACAGTTATACATTGTCCTTAGCCTCATATATATTTATGAAATATTTTTAAATCTTCAGAAATGTTTCATTTTGATTTAGAAGATTAAAGATGTGGGGTTTTTTAACAGACCACAAAGTGTACATCTGGAACTGTAAACGCGACCAGCCGGTGGTTACGTTGGAAGGTCATTCCCACACCGTCAACTGTGTGCACTGGAACCCCAAGCTGCCCAGTATGCTGGTGTCTGCCTCTGACGACGGTACTGTTCGCATCTGGGGGCCCCTCTCCAAAGTCAGACAAGGTAAAGGTTGTCAGCTGTCTGTTCCTTATATATTCCTTATATATATATACATTATGTAGTGCATACAAATGGTGACTGTAGATTTCAGTGAAAATCAAAAAGAAAATATCAGTTATGTTCAAGGAGGAGGTTGTGTTTGGTGGTGTACTGTTCTGGGACAAAGATTCTGTTATGGGACATGTCTTTATTGACTTCAAGGAAGCATTCATCTGTGTGGCATGGTGCGCTGAAAGAAACTTTGAAATACAACACAGGCCAGAAACAGATTCACACCATCTTACAACTTTATACCCAGACTAGCAATGCAGTTTTTGTAGAAGATTTGAGAGGGGGTCATACTTTGATTTGGGTGTTCCAATGCTTCCTTCTGTATATTTGTGCAAGCCATTTTAAGACTAATCAGGATTTGAATAGTTTATGTTTTATTATCGAATTTTTTCAGTTGATGATGGATTATCATTACTATTTACTTTTAATCTCGATTTTCTTTTCCCCAGGTGATGAGGAGTCAGGTCGAAGTACACCTGTATGACAGTGGTCACCCTCCTAACCATCCTCCCTCCCTCCATCATCACCAATTGTATCATCTCCCCCTCCTCTTGGACACATCACCCGTCTGCTTACTGACTGACTGAACAAGCTGAAACTGACAGGTCCTGGCCGACACATCCACAGTCGTCATCCACACATCACTGTCGTCATCCACACATCACTGTCGTCGGCCAGAACATCAGAGCAGAGTCATGAAACATTCGGACCACTGGACACTCCATTGGTTAGGATCAAGAAGTTGGGCATCATTTTTTTTTTTTTTTTTCACTTTCTGCATAGCTGAGACAATGCGAGATTGTTGATAAGTGTGAGAGAGAGAGAGAGTAGAGAGTGTGCTGTTGACTGAATGACTGCGTTGGTTAATGAAGGTGAATGAGGTTCGCTTGGTTCTGAAGTTGTGTTCTGCTTTATCTTTGTGTGTGTGTTTTTCAGTTTTAGATTATCATGCAAGCAGCAAGGGGAGGTTACAACATACCTGCTTTTGTGGCAGTTTTAAGTTGGTTTTTTTGTTTTGTTTTGTTTTTTTGATTCCACCATCATTTTTTTTCTTCTTTTTTATTTGTCATTATCAGTCAGTTCAGTTGAATGTTTTCGAAATTACTGATCTTGTGGCATCATATGAGAAAATGATTCAGAGATCTTGGAAATTGGAGTTTGATTAATAATTGTACAGCGAAATGTGTGTTAAAAGTATGTGTAATGATTGGCATTGTCTTTTTAGTTCTGGATTTGTGAGTACTTGCCTATAATCTCATAAGTTTTAGTTCAGCTGGTCTTCAAATATTTTTTGTTGATAAATCATCATCCATTTGTGGGTTTGTTTGGTTGGCTTCTATCACAAGATGGGAAAAGATTGAAGTTTGTACAGAATAAACTTGATTTTAATGTGATTATGAATAAGGATATAGAAAAACATTTACGTACACACCAATGTATCCTGCAGACAAATTTGGAAGAACTCTCGTCTGTGATCATAGCACCAAGGATGTACGACGCCGTAACATTAGACACGCTGAGAGGAAAAGTGTGATACTCCATGGCAAGAATGTGCTTGGTGAAATATTCTCTACCGTTTGTTGTCTTTACCAGCCTCAGTTTTATTCTTTCCAGTCTGCTCTGTCAAAGCACTACACTTCTCCTGCTAGAGATCTGCTTGCTGTGGGATTCTCTGTTTCCTTATAGCAGCAGATTGATGCGGTATCTTTGCAGATACTTAAACAGTATTTCCCAGATGTATAGGGAAAGATTGCTTCTTTTCCATGATGGATAGATCAGTCTTGAAAATTACATACCAAGGGTTTGTTTATACATGTGCATGTGTCTTCAATTTTTGGAAGTCATCATATGATGACAAATGAATATTTGAATCATACAGTGCCTATAAATCTCCACTTAACACAGGTACCGTCACACCATTGAAAAAAGGGAAATTGTTAAGAGGGTGGTAGAAATGAGGAGGCGGCAGGGATAAGTCTAAAAAAAGACAGAAAAAACCAACTCTACCCAACCAACTCAAAAATATGAGAAACTTGAAAAATACTTTGTTGTTTGTTTTTGAGAAGATCAATATCTTGACTTTGTTTTTTAGTCAACATAGTGAAAGCCCTTGAATGTTAATGGTTGGTTGAGCTCAAAACAGAAGTGAACTAAATATCTGATGCCTGTATACATGTATTTCAGAATCTGGAAATGAACAGTCTTTGTTACTACAACAAGCAAAGAACAAAAATTTCATAGTTGACAGTCATGCCTGTACTCGTGTAAAGCTACATCAACTACTGTACTGACCACACTGCTCAGTGAAATACTTAGATGAGGAGAAAGAAAAATATTTGACCATGGTCATACATATTTTAAAAAAAACAACAAACAAGCAAAAGAAAAACAGCTCTGAACATGTGTGTGATAGACGTGCGGTTTGGTGCAGAGGTATGTGTTTGGTTGTGGTGATGGTGGAGGGTATCTGCATGTGTGTGTGTATATAAGAAAGACTGGGGGAGAAAGATTTAAACATACTGTTCTCAAAATTCATTTTGAGAATTGTTACCCCCCAAAAAGTTCATATTGTAACCATTCTATATTTAGTGGGTTGGAAGGTCTATGACATTATAGGACCCGAGTCAGGTCATCTTTGGGACTTTTTCACTGCCGTTAAAAGCTCTGCTCTGACAAGGAAAGAACAAAGCATGAAAACTAAGTGATTGCAGCCATCAAAATAAGAGTGCAGCCAGCCATGAGCCGTTTTGTGCCTATGGTGGCTGCTACAGGTTTTCATTTTGGAAGAGGATTTGGTGGGAGAGGGCGACATCTGAAATTTAAGAGAATTTCGTGTTTTCTGTTGACTACAGTAAATTGTGTTACAAATTCGAAAAGGAATGGAAAGCATCCAGGAGGTGAGGAAGATAAATAGATATGCCTGCCAGAAAGTAAATTTCCATTTACCAGTGTTACAGCTAGAATCATGATGTACCTGATGTTACTGCAGACTGTTATGTCCAGATGGAAACCAGAGTTACAAGGAGTGCCTGTTACAACCATATAAATGACCAGAATGCAATTTCAGTGAAATGACTATTTTTGTTGTAGTAGAGCCCATATTATATTGCCCTGGCATTTATCAGGACTGAAATTGGCTTGTGTTTGGCCATATGTAGGACCTAACATGTTTTTAACCAAATATAACTGAGCACCCCCCACCCACCCCCCAAACCAAAGAAGGGGAGAAAGATCACCAAATTGCTGAACTGGTAAATGGTATGGTATGTTCATTGCATCTGCAGTGCTTCCTTGACATTTTAGCCATATTTTGGTGACTGTGGAAGCCATGATCACTTTTTGAGAGTCCGACTGCATTGCAGCAAGATTACCAAAAAAAAGTCCAGACCTATGTGTTCAGACTGTTGTTAATGATTATGGTTTACCATGCTCAGTTGCTATCCCTAATTTCCAAATCTTTTTTGGTCTCATTTTCTATTGATTGATTTGTGTATCAGTTTTTATTTTGCTTCTTAGGCGCACCCAGTCTTGCTTTTTTTTCGTGTCCAATTTATGGGGCAGTTGGAAGAGGAGTGGGACATTTATGCCAGTGAGCCTAGTGATTATTTTAAGACTATTCCACATCTTATGTTACTACATTATGTTTCTTTCTGAATGTTGCAGCAAGCCTTCCAATCCTTTACTTATTTCTTGGTTTCCATCAAGGAAAAAGTTCCCTTCACTGTTTATCGGTCTGTGGTCTCTGCTTCTGTCGGAATGTTGCATCAAGCCTTCCAGCCCTTTCAATATTGCTTGGTTTCAATTTGAGAAAAAGTGTCCATAGTTGATAAGTAATGTAATGACCAGTTTCACGTTTTTACTTCTTTCGAGCAGTCATCCTCTCTCGTTTCTTTCCTGTTAGCTGATGTGGCATAGGGTGTATGGAATATCCTGCATGTGGTGATGTCTCCATGGGGAAATACGAAATGCAATTCTCATACTTTGTACATTATTTCAGCTGGTAAAATAGAGACGTTATCTTTCCTAACCTTTGCTCTCTCTTTCCCCCACACTTTGTATGATATGAAAGCTGATGGGTAGAAATTTGCTCTTTCTTACTCTTTTCTCTCTCCCCTACACTTTGTGTGTTATTTAAACTGATAGGTAGAGATCTGTTCTCTCCTAATCTTCACTCTCTCACGCTGGCTGCCGAGGTGAATTTATTAATGTAACGTTTTGTTGTGTTTAAAAAAAGTGTGTTTTTTTCAGAAAACAAGACATAATATAGTTTATCACTAAATTGATTCAATTATTCTGTATAAAAAGAATATTGTATAAAAAGAATAGTTATCCTGTTGTGCTGTAACATTAGATTTCTCTTTTGCTCCCTAGGGTATGTGATTACAGGGGCCTTATGGAAGAAAATTATGCCAGGAAGGGTTTTTTCGGGGGGGGGGGGGGATTTCTGTTTTCTCCTTACCCAAGTCATTCCCCTTTTGTTTTTTGGACCAAGCCCGGACCTTTTTTTTCTTTTGGCGTTCTTTTCTCTCTTTTTTCCTTTTTCTTTTTGGGTGTCTTTCCATTTTTCTGTCTGTGATGTGTTGCGTGTGCTCTTGTTCTTTGGCAACTATCTGGTGACGTTATAAACACTTGGGTGCATGCTAGAAAGGAAAGTAGTTGTCATGAGGACTGCTTTTCTGACTTGGGACACTTTTAGGTAGACAGAAGCAGTATTGCTGCCTTGGGGCACTAAAGGGGTTAAAGAATGTTGATAATAAAAAAAAAAATGTCAGTTAAAGGCAGTATCATATAAAGATTGTTATAAAAAAAAGTTGACATTTCTGTAGGTAGTTGTAAATAAGATTATTTAACAACCTTGAAAAGGTATATGCTCATTATGGTAACAGACTGTAAACCCCCCCCCCACACTTTTAGAGCTAGTCAGTGTAAATGTGCATACACCCATGCTTGCATCCACCCAAGTTTTCAATGCCTGATTTTAAAATTATCAATATACAGGATACAGTTCATCAATGAGTTTTACACTGCTATAGGAGTGATTTCTTTCCAAGAAAATGCTTTTATCGTATTTGTTCTTCAAGACACAGTTATTCTCTCCACAGCCTCTGAATGAACAGTTTTGTGTAAGAAATTGTGCATCTGCGAGAGGGGTTCTGAAGAAAAGCTTAGTATGCAGAGATGTACAGTGTTGGCTTTCGTAATATCAACTTGTGTCCTTTCAGAAAAAGACTGCCAATTTTTGGTGGCGGTGCAGTCACCTTCAGGCATAAATAATGCTTAGGTTTCTTCCAGAAGAAGGGAAGAAAATGTAAGTTTCTTAAACTTTAAGGATGTAGCTTGCTTTGTACATAGTTATAAGGTATCGGGTGATATATTGATTTTGTACATAATTATAGGGTATCTGGTCATAGACTTGTTTTTAAAAGTTCTTAAAGAAATTAACCATTTTCACATGTCTTAATCTTTGCATTTGTAACTGGCATCAATTAAAAGAAAAGTTTTAAAAGGAAAGTTCCGTTTGCTATGCTAAGACTTGGCAAGAGGATTGAAAACATCAGTTTTATATTGATGGAATAGGGTGTGTACGTGTATAATAATGTACACCAGCACTGATCTTTCCATGATCCAAATCATTCTTTCGGGAAAGATCAATGGTTACCAGTTTACCCAGTGAATATCCAAACTTTTGAAGGGTGAGGTAATGTACTTCTTGTGTAGTCTTGACCATAATGTTCTACCATGGAAATTGAAATGCATGAAACAGGCATGAAAGTTCTGCAAAACAAGTGTAACATTTTTCTGATACAACCAAGCAGAATCACATATATCCTTTTTTTTTTTTTAAATGAGATGAATAATCACTCTCATGGTGATTTTCAGAAAATGGTGTAGCACTTGTTCAGTATGGTTGCACAGTTGTAATGATGAGTCTGGCATCAAGTGTGAGCAAATTTGGTACTGCCTTTTTGCTGAACTGGGACTTCTGACATTGTCAAATCTCAAGAGGATATGTGAAAATGTGAGTGAAAAATAGACTAGTACTCTGAGACAAGAATCAGCAGCAAAAAAACCCCCAGTGTAGTATTTCTGAAGTTGCTGCCTTCAGTTGACTTGTACATTTGTTTTGATTTCTGTTTCTCAATTTTTTAAAAAAATCTTTTTATCATCTATTATTTTTATTTTATTTATCTGTTTTTTTCCTTGGCTAGAGCTCCTAGGTTCACCAATGGTGAGAGTTTTGCATATGCAACCATTTCCCCTCCCATATAGGTAGCCGCATTCTGACTTTGGAGAATCTGTAATAATTTTACTGTTGGTTTTTTTTTAAAAAAGATATCTATCAGATTAAAGCTATATTTTTAATAGCATATAAAGCGCATAATAGAATAACATTTAGACAATGTAAGACAGTCATTTCTTCCTGCTTAGAATTTTGTCAGACATGGAATGTTATGAGCAGCTGGGGAAAACTGGAAAGGCAGAGGATGAACAGGAAGGTTGGGGGGTGGGGGTTGCAGAGCCACCTTGTAACTAACTGCCTCTGAGTCTATTTCACAATGAAGCATCGCAGAAGCGGTCACAGAAATGACAGCGCTAGTGCAATAAATCTGAAAGGTGTAAGAAAGCTAGCAGAGCGAGATCAGAGACAGAAGCAAGTTACTGCTCCCAACCAAAGCACTATATGAGCAAACGAGTAGAAACACAACACCCCAAGTGTTTGGCAGTGCAAATTTTCGGTTTATTTAAAACCTTCTTCAGGCTGAACGATTGGCCAACTGAAGCATTAGTGCAATAAAGCCAACAGAGCGAGATGAGTGATAAGAAGCAAGTTGCTGTTGTTACTTCACAGAGAACATTTCTGACTCTGCATCACTGAACTGTCTTCGTCCCTTCATCTTGGACTTTTTCTTTCTTTTTATCTAATAGGGCAATTTTTAATAGTAAGAAAAAAAGACTTTTAAAAGTTTGTGTCAGAATGTTTTCAATGAATGCTTGTTTGTGATATGAATGTATTATTATGAATGAGTATGCAGCTAAATCTCTTTTTTTGTGTGTATGCGTGTAAAAAGTCAGTTTTTATAGGTAAATATTTTGAGAAGTGTGGTAGTTTTTAGAAGAAAGATGCTTTTCTTCAAATGTTTATTATGCAAAATTTGCTATGTTTTGCCTTGAACCTTCAGCTTGATTGTTTTTGCTCTCTTTTAAATGCTTCCTTTTCACCCACCTCAGTTTGTTTCCTTTTTTTTTTTTTTTTGTTAAATGTGAACTTATTCTGTACCTCTTGATCTTTGAAATGAGCTGACCACCCACTAGTGCCATCAACAGATTTAGTTGCTGTGTTTGAGTAAATGGATGTCAGTTGACATGTTTGTCAGTTATCATTTCTCTGTGAAATTCAAATTGAGCTGTTGAAGGTTTTGTTGAGGTTTTTATAATCAGTAGAAATAGAGATGTTATCAATATCAGCATTGTTTAGATGAGGTTTTCTGGTGCAGATCAAGAGGTAGACACATTGTACTTATAATCATTTGATCTATGTTCATTTGTGTTTTCTGCAAAGTAATTACAAACTAAATTTGAAAAAAAGATGGTTGGTTCACGGCCGTGTTCTTGTGCCAACTTTTAAACTTTCCTATTTCCTTTGTGGAATAGTCATGATACATATTCAAGGATATGCGAAGAGTGAAATAACAACTTGAATGATGTGGTAAGAGTTGAAATTTTGAGGAAAAAAACCCTCACTTCTTATATGAAAGCTTGAATTTGTGAAATCTGCCTAGAAATTGTTTCTAAATTTATACCATTATCCAGCTGAAAAGAAGCTATATATATTGTCCAAAGCAGCTTGTTGCCGAAATTTACGAGAATTGTACAGTTGTACAGATTTTGTGTTGATTCAACTTGGTGCTGGACAGGTGCCTGATTTTCCCTGGCTTGTCAGTTTGCTCAATCACTTAGGAAAGAGCAAAGGTGAAGCTTTTCTTCTTTAACATGGGATATCTGCCATTTGGAAAATCATCACCTAACGAGTCTGCTATTTTTACACTAAAGCAACACAAAAACTTCCCAAAACAGACATTGTGCAGAGGGAAAAAAACAAAAGCAAATGGAGAATGCACAGATGAAAATGAACTAGCTGTTTGAAATAGGATTTTCATTCTTATTACAGTTGCAACAACAAAAAATGTTAATCACTCTAATTAATCTGAATCTTCTGAAATCAAATGCAAACAACTGTTACTCAGTTCTTGTGTGTGGGAGTGCTCAAGATTGGTTGTGTGTAACCTGCCCTCTCCTGTTGATAAGAATCAGCGATGATTCCAGGATTTTCAAGCCCAGCATCTATCTCATTCACCGCCTCTGATGTTAGAGACCACCCCTGATGGTACATGTCATAGACACCCCCCAGCTGATGCCCAACAAGTTGTATGACTGAACAGGTCTGTGAATACCGTTTCAGTGAGTCATGCTGAACAGGTCTGTGAATACTGTTTGATAAACAAATGAATCATCTATGAACTCAACAATGGAGGCCTCTACATTTGGTGGAAAGAGTGCTGGATTGCATTGCACAGCTGCAAGAGACCTTAGCACATTTTTTATTTTAGTTGTGCAGTATCATGAGGATGGTGTGGTATGTGTGTTACCAAAAGCCTGTTCGGTCATATATATGTAAGGTGTAGTAACAGTGCCCACTTTTTTCCCCCTTTGCTCGGTGTAAAGAAAAAAAATGTACAGTGTGTACTGTGATTACAACTGTTGAGCTGTGACGATGAGATTTCATCCTGCCATGTAAATGGACTGATGACCGATATTTGTTTGGGTTAGTTTTTTTATGTTTATGAAAGAGACCATAACCAGCACATAGTGAGTAGAGGAAGGAGGATCTTTGTGCACATTTCTGAGTGGTATGCTTGTGTTGGTTAGAGAGGTTTCAGTTGTGTTTGATTTGATGCTGGCTGTTGCAGCAGCTGATGGACAGGCATCAATCACGAGTTGTAGTAAGTGAGGTGATGTGTTTTTGCCAAGAATGTTGAAGCTGATGAAGGATTTTGTAGACTTAAGCACTTTGCTAAATGAGGATTTGTGGACATCCCCCCCCCCCCAAATATTGTTATTCCCATATTCCCTCACGTCATTCACCCTCAGGCATCTCCCACCCCCTCTCTTCCTCCTTGCCCCTATCTCTGAACAGAGGGAAGGGAATGCTTGTCATAGTCTCCTGATTGAATACCTCAGGGCTGTTGTTGGGTTACCTGTTGAGTTTCCTGTTCTTCTTACACTTTGGCTTCAACTTTGTGTGTGTGTGTACGTGTGCACCTCCCAACAGTCCACATTAACAAGTAGTGGGTCAACCGGCTTCTTTGAGATAAAGTGTCTACAGGTTGGTTACATCTTTGTGAAATTGTTTGAAAAGAAGGAAGCCATCTTCAAGTATACGAGCACGTAATGGGATATTTGATCAAAACTAGTGAAAATTTACTGTGACATACTGATAACATCTTATCAGAAATGTAAAGATGAGGAAACTGCAGTATGTTTTCTTTCATTGAACTAACATGGCTGATGTACCTTACACACAATCGCTGTTCTTAGGAGAGCTTTTATTGGAGATGACTGTATAGATCTACTGACATGATTTTTACAGTTAATGGCCAATTTTTCAGCACTTTGAACATCAGCTCACCTCATCTTTCTCTGTCAACGTAAATTTGTCAATCCACAAAACAGAAAGCATAAGGAATCTCTTGTCGACATGGACGTTAAACCAGTCAATGTTAGTTTGCTAACATCTCATTGCTGTTTTCAGGTTTTCCCTCTAGCTCATCCGTAAAGCAGTTATAAACGCGTTTCAGATTTTTGGTTTTCCCAGTTCTAAGGATATCTTTTGAGGGAGGTTCTTCCCTTCGCTGGTGTGGACTATGCAATATCAACAGTATGGTTGGAGTAAAAGTTTGCATGTTTCAAGAACCCAGAAACCATTTTACGTTGTGGGAAGGTGGGGGAGGCACAAGTTTGCTTCGAACTGCGATGATATGACTTGCAACAAATATATATACGACATTGCATAAGTGTTCTGCCTGTACTGGTTTTACAAGTGTTTGAAGTGTTTTGATATTCCTTGCATGTTCATAGATGGTTTGGCTCTGTTGCTGCGTCTCCTCTCTGTACGCTCTTTTTGCTTATCATGCGGACTATACTATGGTGTGTAAATGTGAACGGTTGAATGTGCTATCATGTCGGACTTGGTCATTGGTTGTTGGATCAGACGCAGAAATTGAATTGTATGATTGATTTTTTTGTTTTGTTTTTAAGTCTTGTGTGAATGATTTTTTTTCTTACCAATTCTGATTTCTCCTGTCTTATAATCAGTATACTTGAATAAGGAAATAAATTCTGTATATCTGATTGTACTTGTGTGTGTGTGTGTGTCCACATGTGTGAAAGTAAGCAATATCTTTATCATTACAAAAGTAAAACATGATGGAATAATCAAGTAAAATAGATGTCCCAAAATCTTACTACTTAAGGTAATACATGTGCATTTCTTGCTTATTACCAGTTGACTACCTCAGAATTTGTTTTGTTGATACTTCCGTCTGAGCACAGTAACATTTCTGATGCAAAAGCTCGTCACAATAAACTAGAAAAAAAATGCCCCTTCATTTTAAAAAGAAAACAGTAATGGAAAGAACATTTTTTAAAATAAATTCTGCGACTTTGTCTTTGTATAGATCTAAGATGACAGAAAAGACCTCACATAAAAAGTTTCCCCGGGGGAATGCCAGGGGCCTGTCAGTATAAATAGCATCCCCACCTTCTGGAAAATCTGTGCTAGGAATTCCCTCTTTTCTATCCCTCTCTTTGTTTCTGCTTTGTTCCTTTTCTTCTTGTCACCTCTTTCTCGTCTATTTTCTGCCTTCTTGGTCCATTCTCCTGCCTTTTTTCAAGAAAGACTTAAAAGATTTTCTCTCTCATGCCAAAGTCAGATGTGCTGGGCCTGACTTG
Source organism: Concholepas concholepas (assembly GCA_034780235.1). NCBI lineage: Eukaryota > Metazoa > Mollusca > Gastropoda > Neogastropoda > Muricidae > Concholepas > Concholepas concholepas. The sequence goes on along the minus strand of JAUZNI010535534.1, from coordinate 3,442 downwards.
TCAGGCGCTTAACAGCAGCGCAACACATTTTCACTCATATAACAGATAACAATAGTTGCTGTCTGAGTGTTCCACAAAGAAAAAGACATAAAAAGTGAGAGGGATGATCACCAACCACTGACTTCAACCTCCTGCTGCACACACACACAAGGGCTTTTTTTCTTTTTTTTTAAACTACAGCTCAGTCTTGGCTTGACAAACGCAAAAAAAAGAAGAAAAAAATCTCAGCTTAACATTGCCTTTGTAGTCTAGCCCTCAGCTTATTCCGAGTAACTGGTTTTTTTGACTCATTTGAATTCCAGCTCATTTTTTCTGCTCTTTGTTCATTGTTACTCTTTGTTTTGTTGTGTTCGTTTTGTTTACTACAACACGTCTGAGCAAGAACTATTTTTTTCAAGTACCTGATTTCTTCTCCATTTACTGTGAACATCCTGAAGTATGAATTGGGGTCTTCCCGGAAAGAGAAGTGTTGTACCACAAAATAAGTAAGTTGGGGCAACTTTGTGCTTCCTTCTCTCTCATTTCTCTCCCCCTGCTGTTTTTGTCTCGCTTCCCAAATGAAATACAAGGACACACAGCAAACATACATAAGTGTGTTTTATTTCTTACACAGCATCATACTCTTCTTTTTATTCATTTTACAGCATCATACCCTTGAATCATATTTCAGACCATACAATCAAATACCTGATGATTTTTGTAGTAGCATTGCATGGAATTTTACCCCCCAAAAATCTATGTCATAGACATGGACCATCATTCACTCAAAGGACAGGAGCATATTTTCAACAGTTTTTTTTTCTAAAAAAAAAATTATGAAATAAAAAAACCCCCAAAGATAATGGCTAAACGATGGTTATGGTACTGCTACAGGATGTTTTTAAAGGCAATATGGTCAATGAAAAACAACAAACGTAAACCAAAAAAAATGAATACAAAAAAAGCATACTTAAAAACAAGTGTGAACACATCCAGCAATGAAATATATAGCCATACAAATTTAATGAAATGTGTAGCATATTTTCAACAGAAAGTAATATACACCCCCTCCCGTTCTTTCTGATTCTTTCTCTTACAAGCTATTTTACTGTCGAGATTCAAGATCTATGTTTTACACACACACACACGGGAACAGATGACAAAATTTACAAAACTGCATACACATGGGGACTGGATGTAAAAAAAGCACATGAGTGCTTATTCCATTATCCTTGTAATAAAAGAAAATAAAGAAAAATAAAAACACACATTCTCTTACACATCAAGTGTTAAAGTCTGAAAACAGCAACAGTCATTTTGAACACGTTTTCCCAATGTCAAGCAAAAGCGAAGAATAACATTTAAAATATAAAAGAAACAATAGTGGCATGCCATTCCTTCTGCATACCAAAACACAACATACTTAAAAAGCCCTGAAAAAAATCTTTTGTGATCGCAAACTGCATCACCTGTTCGTACCCAAACCAAACCTGTGACCTGGACTGTTTCTTCACTTTTTGGTGATGATTATTTAATCAAGTTCTTCCATCTTTCTAGGAGATTTAAAGGAGGGTGTCATATTCTTTACCAAAATGCACAGTCTTTTGTCAGCAAAAAATCACTGAAAAATCTGCCTTTAAACAAATGCAAGACAAGTCATACTTGATTGTAAAAAGACCTACACAGATTTCATCATTTCAAATTGTGCTGTGCCAGTATTGCTGTCATAATTTCTCTTGACTGATTCACTGAAATTGTTTAAAAATTATCATTTATTGATGTAAGCTTCATGCCAAGGCCTACATAAAAATGTTATGCTTTAAAATAATATATTGCGATTGTCTTCTGTCAACACAATCATGCTCTTAGCATAACAACTTGTACTACGCTGAAAAAATCCTCTTGAAAATCGGAGTATGGCTGCCAATATGGCAAAGTACTTGGACACCATCATACATGCAAACTCATCCAATATGCATACAGTCTCACTGTGAGGACAAGCGAGACATGCAGAGTCTGGGTGTTAAACTGGGGAATGCCCAACAACAACAAGAATTAAACAAAGGCATACACATTTCAAGCCATTGATACTAACTGTAATAAAACTTACAAACTTATTGGCTTGAAACGTGTGCCTTTGTTTCCTTAAGAAAAAGAAAAAGAAAATGTGGCCACCATTGTTCTTGTGCAAAAGTATCAAAAGCAGGCAAAGCATCTTCACTCAATTCACGCAATCAGAAATGAGTCCACTGCTGTTTGAAAAGACAGCACTTACATGAATGTCTAAAATGTATGCAACTGTCAATGACCAAGTTCACATATCCACAACGAGATGATCAATTTCGGTGGTTTGATCGGAGTCAAACAGCTCATAAAAGCACCATTTTGTTGCCATGGCGATGAACAACACTCCTACACGTACAACCTAATCCATCACATCACAGAAAATACACCTCACAAGCAACCTTGCCACCCTTCTGCCTCGCACACCATCAGTCTTGCACCACTCATATTCAGCAGCAGTCTAAGTCCTTTACAATTTATTCAGTAACCATGTGCTGAAACCTAAAAACAACAGTCAGGATTATTTTTGAATGCTGTAACACAAAGTAATAGCAATGTTATGCTGTGATTTTCTGGCTTATTAATCACAACTACAGCCTCTGCCAAGAATCAGACTTAGACTGTTGCAGGCTGCAAAGCTTGCATTTGGACAGAAATCTTATGGAAGCTGGCTGTCTGTGTCTATCTTTCTCCCTCTTCAACATACGTATACTTATGTAATTATGCATTATGAAAAACATTGAATAAAAAAAGTTTGAAAAAAAAATATTCTGCAGGCTGACATCCTGGCTAATCCTGTCAAGGGAAATCTCACAGATCATAACTATGTTGTCCTCTGATGTCGGAGTATGGTTGCCTATATTTCAACATACTTGAAAACAGTCATACATGCAAGCTTTTCATCCAATCTGTACTTACAATCTCACAGTAATTCCCAGTGCTACAGAATGCATATTCTGGGCGACCCCCAGCTGGGGAATACGCAACAACAGCCATAACTGTTGAATCTAGAAATATATACTGTGCTTTAAATCACGTGGTTTCTCTCTTTTGACAATGTATGTGAACTATTCAACCAACACATGCGTTTCCACTAACAACATTCACATTCTCTAACATGAGAATACAATGATGACAAATCGACATGAATACAGAATTTCAAAATAAAATAGGAAGTGACTACCACATGCAACTACTGATTTTTGTTGGGTTTTTTTGTGTGTTTTTGGTTCCTCAGCTAGAGCTTTAAGGTTCACCAATGGTGAGATTTTGCGTATGCAACCGCTCCCCCCCCCCCCCACCATTTAGGTAGCCACATTCCAACTTCAGGGATGGTGTCGAAACATGACACCTGAATGCATGCGTTTTTGAAATGTCACTCGTTCCTACCAGCATGAAA
>JAUZNI010534424.1:0-15161 GCA_034780235.1 Concholepas concholepas | reverse complement strand
CAGTCTGCTGGAGGGAATGGTATAGGATTAAAGGTCTCCCAAGTCAGTCATTGGATGTGCTGTAAACTGACTTTCCATGTCTGGCAAAATCTTAAAAGTCAAAGTGTATATGTTGACTTTTGTTTCTTTGTTTGTTGATAATTGTAATGATGGCGGTCTGTTTGTATAGACAGGCATGTTTGGTAATGGTGGAAGTCTGTTTGTATGGACAGACATGTTTGGTAATGATGGAGGTCTGTTTGTATGGACAGGCATGTTTGGTAATGATGGCGGTCTGTTTGTATAGACAGGCATGTTTGGTAATGATGGCGGTCTGTTTGTATGGACAGGCATGTTTGGTAATGATGGCGGTCTGTTTGTATAGACAGGCATGTTTGGTAATGGTGGAAGTCTGTTTGTATGGACAGGCATGTTTGGTAATGATGGAGGTCTGTTTGTATGGACAGGCATGTTTGGTAATGATGGAGGTCTGTTTCTATGGACAGGCATGTTTGGCGGAGGTGTGGAGCCTCTCGTGGATTTCTGTAACGGAGTGATAGCAGGAGCGCTGTCATCGATTGTGACACAGCCGGCTGATGTCATAAAAACCAACATTCAACTGCAACACAAGGGCCACCAACACCTGAAACAAGTTCTCATGTACATTTATCAGGTGAGTCTTTAAAGGTGTCGGTCAATTTGAGTGCTGTATTTATTTGCATGGGTGGAAATGTGTATAAAATTGGTATTCCTAAAATCCCAGCTTTTGATGGTTCACAGAATATTGAAACCATGCTTTAGTATTGGGTATTCTTCACATTTGCTCTTTTTTTCCTTTTTTTTTTCTTAACAGAGCTGTTTAAACCACTTGATGTTTGTTCAATGCAGTAGTAAGGGAAACAATGCTATCATCCTATCAAGAAGTATACATATTTATATTAGACTTTCTGAATGTTATGTCATCCTACATATTTGCATTCTGACTTGAAGAATTTTTACCACCTCAGCTGTAAGGATTTTGACTGTATGATCACTGGCAGCCTCAGTACTTTTTGTCAGTTATCAACTGCTGTACTCGCACAGATCTGATAAGTACAAACACAGAAAAGAGAAGTTATGCATCCTAAAATATATTCCACCACAGATATTTGTACCGTACATCTGGACATGTGGAAAAGAAAACCTGCTTTTGGACATGTTAATATGTCGGGAACAAAATAAACTTTAGCGTAGAAAAGTGACATTCATCAGATTCTTACATGCTCTTACAATTTTATGTTACACGTAATCTTATTTTACATGCTTACATATATGTGTGTATGCTGTGTTACAGCTCAAAATTCTTAGTTCTATTGCAATATTACAGTATCAAAGTGAAGCACTGTCGTTTGATTACTTCCCTTTACCTGCTAGACATCATTGCAGCTATCATAAAATTTATTGTTTTATGCTATCACTTCAGGTTTTGCATCATGGTTTTGAACCCAGGAAACTGCAAATTAATAAAGCCTACCTCTATCTTTTCATGAAAAAAAAAGTGAAAGCGCACAACTAGAAAGTTCTTTCCACATAGAAACTGATCAGACATTTCTTCAGATTTGTTTTTTAAACATTGAGTTTTGTCCTACATATTTAAAACAAAACATATATTTTGTACTTGGTTATTTTGAATGTGTCTGTGTGTGTGTGTATGTGTGTGTGTGTGTGCGTGTGCGTGCGCATGCATGCATGTTTGTGTTGCTTCATCAATTCGCAATTGTTTTTAACAAACAAATCAATTCTTCTAAGTCATTCTACTTATTTCTCTTAACTGTATCAGTGTATATTCATAAGTGTATGTTCCTGTCTATAGTGATCATACAAATGTGATGTCTGTGCAGAAGAGAGGAATGAGTGGGTTTTGGAGGGGGATTGTTCCACGAACACTGCGTCGTACGCTCATGACTGCGCTAGCCTGGACTGTGTTCGAAGAGGTAAGCTTATAAAAATGTCATTAAAAATCATGAAATAAAATATTTCATTTAGTTATTACATTAACCACTGAGTGGTTTTTCTAATGCTGCCTGATCTTTTTTTGATATTCCAATTCTCCCAGTCCTCTGTTTCTAATAAATTAAATGTCTTATTCTTTGCCAAAAAAGGTAGCAGGAAAGGGGTGGGGGCAGGAGACTTAAAAGAAAAAACCGTGACGGGCTGCTGCAAGGTCACAAACATGTCAATGTTTTCGTCTGGTTTAAACTACAGTGTTTGTTTTTCTTTTATTTCTCCTTTTTTTGCTTGAAGTGTACCACTTATCACTCATGATGATTATGCTTTTACATTCTTTTTTCTTTTTTTCCCCCCTCAGATAATGAGACGCTGCAAGCTGAAGTGAAGTGCTTGTCAGGAGTCACCATGTCCAACTGCTGCTGTACCTCTGATCCAGATGGCATCTTTTCCTTTGTTATTCTGCATTTGACAGTCATCACTTCCATGATACAGTGCCAATTTTGAGGAACCTCTTCAGTTCCAGGGGCACACGAAATGGGCTCAGTGTCTAAATCTTCTATGCAGCAGTGCTTCTTCTCCACCCCACAAAAAACATTCGCTGTACTGTGGGGAAGGAAACCCGAGCCAGATTCCGTGTTAAGCCACATCAGCTACTACTAAGCCAACTTATGCACTACTCATATTACACTTTGTTGGGGGGGGTTTAAATCAAAGTTTGTAGTTAGAAAAGTTGTAGTTAGAGGAATGTTTCTTTTAAACAATTATGCAATAAAAGAAAAAAAAAACCTGCAGGTCAACAGTTAAAGTTGTTGCCATGAGGATTCTTGATAGATGAAAAGATCACAACCTTCTACAAAGAAAGGATAGTCCTCTTTATGCATGGTCAGAAAACCTTGCCAACTGGTATCATTCAAGAAAATTTGGCAAGTTTGTGACATGTCGGTGCAGTTCAGAGGCTTCTGGCAAGTTTGTTAGTGGTACTGGCAATGTACAGATTGATACCTGTGGTATCTTTTGTTAATAGTCATCTCAGAGCTTTAAGCAATCTTTTATCCAAGTTTTGATGTGTTGGCTGATTCATTGCAAGGATGAAAACTTTGAAGTTGCCGATTTTATGAAAGTGTTTGTGTAACCAGACAGGATTAATTCTCCAGCATATGAAGCTGCCAACTGCCAACTGCCAGGTGTTGAATTTATTATCTAAACTGTGGATTCTATCATTTGAAAATGTGGGTTGTATCATTTGAACTGAGGATTTTATCGTTTGAAGTCTTCTGGCAATAAGTGTCTTTTGTTCTGCATGAATGTATTGGGCAGAGGGGGGGTTTCATGACACTTTCTAGAAGTTCATCTATTATGGTTTATATTGTCTCTGTCAGGTATTTTTGTTTGGTTGGTCGATTGGTTTTCTTTTAAACATTATTTCACCTAAGTACTCAAGTCAGCCTTCCTTTTCTGAAAGGATTTTATTTGTGTATATATATGGATTCATTATGACATTTCTACTGGATTCATGTTCAGCAAGAAAGAGTGCTGTTGTTTATTTTGTTGTAACTAGTAGGACTTCTTGTTAACATATGTGCCATTTCAATACAGTGGTAAAAACAGTTAGTTGCAAGAGCCCAGAATCTCGTCTACTCCTACTTCTTGCATATTTTTGTTTTACATCCAAAGATTTCTGTGATTTAAAGACTGTATTTTCCCCTGAACTCAACACCTCAAGATGTGTTCCTACAAAAATACATAAGTTGTGAAGAATGTAAGCATTTCACTAAAAAGAATTTTGAAAGGAAATTGTGGTTAACAGAGAATAGCTGGCCAATTGGCATGCAATTAATTTTTTCTTTTCATTTTCAAAGCATGCACACAGACCAATGCTATTTTGAAACTGCCACAATATGTCCTAAAATGTAACAGAAAATTCAACATTGAATTTTTTAGGGGGTATTATTGTGAAAATGTGTAATTTTGTTACACTACTGTCTTTGCCTTTTTGTGAATTATTCATAACATTAAAAACTTGAAATTGTTGTTTTAAGTAGCCTATTATCAAATTTTTACTGTTGAAGCCATCCCCACAGGATTATCACCCTGTCCAATGGCATTTGTAGCTATACATTGATTATGCAATTTTACTAACATTTGTGTATGGGCTGTGTGTGAAAAAAATGGTGTGCATGAGTTGGACTGATCCATGTGTCTGTGCAAGTATCCTGCAAAACACAAGCTGTTTCAAGTCAGAATATGCCGCAGTGAGGATTTAAAGTATGACAGTGTACATGTGGATTCAAGTCAGAATATGCTGTAGTGAGGATTTAAAGTATGAAAGTGTACATGTGGATTTTATTTTTGATACTGTGTATACTACTACTAACATGATTTCATTTCACTGTTGCTTTGTAATATATTGTACCACCAAATGTTCTGTGCTTTCACACTGCCATGGTCAGTGGTGTTGAGGAAAACATAGACTGAGCAAGAATAAGAACTCCACTTTATTTCAGAAGTGAAATTGTCATCTTTTGTGTTATGTTTTGTGTGAATGTTGTGACATATGTTTATTGATGTGCTTTTTGTGAATAAAAGAGAGGGGGGAGGGGGGGGTGGCAGCTTTGAAAAGAAAAAAAAGGAGGAAAAAGGGATTGTGGTAAATATCCGTCATCAGTAACTAACATTAAAAAAAACACCTGAAATAGAACCATACAGCTGTACACAAAAATGAACATAAAAATGCATCTTTAATCTCCCTGTTCCTCACAGAACATCAGATCCAAGTGAAGAGAGCAGGGCATTTTTCTTCAACAACTCCTGTATGTGAGAGAAATGTCTGAGAGATGACAAAAGCCTTGAGAAGATCCAGCATTAAAGTGTAATATGAACTAACTGATCTATTCTTGTTGGTTCACATAGGGGTTGTGATTCCAGACTTGAAATGAAAACAGTGTGGAGGTGTATATTAAACATTTTCTAAAAACATCTAAACCTTTAAAAACCAAAGTGAAGGAACATCGTAGAACCAAACGATCGATTCTAATAACCAAGATTGGACACGGCAAAAGGGATTAACAAGATTCCCTGGAAAGTGCAAAGATCATTACCATAACAACTCTAGGGGAAAGATTAGAAGCTGTGGAGATCATGCAAGATGTCTCTCTATGATGAGACAGAATACAGAATTACCAACTGACTGACAGTCCTAAAGTCACACAAGGCCAAAAAATCCCCAACTTATAAGATCTCACAGGTGAGGTTGAAACTTCATACTTAATACAATGCTGAAGGTGAAAAATAAGGGATTTTAAAAAAAATTTTGTCATGCCAAGAAACTACTTCTGCATTCATGGCCATGTTAGAGTATTCAAGAGGTGTGGTTGAAACATGCTGAACATCAGCGCTGACTCCACTCCCCCAAAAGTCCTTCGGATGTGACTATAAACCGAGATTCCATGTGCGAACACACAGAGAACATCTTGTGCACACGTTAAAACCTGTTCTAACAATAGAGTAGGCTATTTGGGCTGATGACAAAATTCACAACACTACATGCACAAGGGGACTTGATGCAAAAACAGCACTTGAGTGCTTATTCTATCATTGAAATAAAAGAACAAATTATAAGTACCGCTGTTAGTTCTACAGCTTCCCCAGGTCTGCCATAAGGGGCCACATTTTCTGTTGCGGACTGTCAGAGGTGGGACAGGATTGGAGAATGTGAGCTGAGGTCTGAACAAGTGCCACATAGACAATCTTTACATAAACAGTTACCTTTCAACTTGTTTTTATGATTCAAAATTGAATTTGTATTCATACTTATAAAATGCATATCAACTCTTTTTTTATTTAGAAGCATGTCAACTGACTGGACTTGTGCTGATGTATGTACATCACTGCTCCAACCATTCAAAATAGCATACTGCTGCTGCATAAGGAAAAGTGAACACTTTTTATCTTAAATGCATGTCCCGACCCAGTGAAAGGAAATTAGTTCTGTAGTCTACATATGTAGTTGTCGTCTATTCTTACCGGCACAAAATGGCCAACTCTTCCAAAAGGTTGAATGGGTTTTTAACATGTGTGCATGATGTTCTGCGTGTGTTTGCACATGGGGCCTTGGTTCATAGTCTCATCTGAAGGACTTCTTCAGTGACATTTTGGAAGTCTTCGTAACTTCTCTCCAAGTCACATCCATCACATTGGCCCCAAAAGTTAAAATAATGTCTATATAATAGTCATGAGATGACATCATAAAGTCTGTTTCAATATACTAGCTAATGCTTCTTTCTTTTAGTACATAAAATAAAGAACACAATTATATGCTTTCCAAATACTCAACCACAAAAACAAATGACAACAAAATCAAGAATTATACAAGTTTTCTTTTATTTTTCATTTAAAGGATTTTTTTGCATTTTATTACAAAGCTTTGTTTAGAGCTTTCTTTACAAGAGAGAAAGAAATGATGAACATAAAAAAATGCTCACATTCTCAGATGTCAAGTTGGAAACTATGTTTGATGTACATAAGACACAAATAACTTGTAAACACATTCAATGGTACAACATACTGAACTGGAGAAACAAGCAAGATCCTGCAAGACCAGATTCTATCATCACAAATCATATTTTTGTTCTCGTTCCTTGGCTAGAGCTCCAGGGTTCACCAATGGTGAGACTTTGCATATGCAACCGTTGTTGCAAAACATGAATGTAGCCACATTCCAACTTCAGAGATTATGCCAAAACATGACACTAGTAAGCATGCATTTTTAAAATTCTGTTATCCGTTCCAGCCATAAGATATCAGATGTAAAAACAACATTCTGAATTGGAAAAACGGGTAAGATGCTGCAAGACAAGGTATATAAAAACAAATAATGTTCACAGCCAGACCTTTCACTCTGTAGCAGGAGTATTTTGCAATTTGTGTGTGTGTGTGTAAGACAGAAAGTGTTCTCTCAATTTTGCCTGTGTGTCTTCATTATTTTGTTGCTGTGTTGTTTTTTTAGACATTTTAAATTCCCTGTGGGGATGCTGGGGGCCTGTCAGTATAAATATGCTTTTTCTGATATTATTCATAACCAACATATTCTAAAGTAGTTTATCATTTTTTTGCACATGGGCAATGAGTTCAGGAGAAAGCTTTCAGAAAAGTTTGCTGACATAATAATAAAAAGAAAATATCTGAGAAAAAATGAATATCCAGACATTTCAAACATAGCCCTCCTGAGACTAAAAAACCCTCCTACAATGCACATCTTAGATTTCATGATCTGAGCCCACAACTATCTTCACTACACCAAAAAGACATCATTTTTAATTGAAGGAAACCCTTTTCAAATCATACACATTCACATACACTATACTCATGCTCTCTCTCTCTCTCTCTCTGTACACAGTCACAGTTCAAGGTGTACTCTTTCACTGATTGTCCGCTGTCATCACCGCTGACCTCCCCTGACCACAATAGGCTCATCTGGTCCACTTCCATCCAACTCTGTTAAAATCACAAAAATAAAATTATCTAAAATCATGAATAAGAGCTCAATAAGGCAGTCAAATCACAGGTCGCATATAAACAGAAAAAAGAATTGGTGTAAGCTTTGTGCCAAGGCCTACATTAAAATGTTATGGTTTAAAATATGTTGACGTTGTCTTCAGCCATGACAAACTCTTAAGTTATCAACCTGCATTCTCCTTTTAAGGAAGAGAAAAATCCTCTGAAGTCGGAGTATGGCTGCCTACATGACGAGGCACTTGAAAATAGACATACACAAACTTCCCAACCAGTGTGTACTTGCAGCCTTACAGTGGTTCCCAAGGGAGATGAGAGTGAGAGTGCATAAAACTATTCCGGTGACCTCAGGAAGTTGTGCTGAGGAATATGCAACAACAACAACATTTTTTTTAAATACACATATCCTTGCCATCAACCAATGAGTTTAAACTATTCATGAAAAATCATTCGGCTTCACTATTCTAAAAAGGGAAAAGTTCCATCTCAAACCGTGTTATGCTTAAATAAAAAGAAAAAAAAGCGGGAGGGGGATAGAGTTGAGATGGAGGGACAGACTTTTCAACATGATATGCAGCTAACTGCTGTGATAAAATCTCACATGAATTAAAAAGTCTCCCAAAAGTATTGATTTTCATTCACGAGGAAAGACTCATAACAACAGCTGCAGTCTAGTGTAAAAAGTGTCTCATGAATTGAAAAACCAAACACAGTTATAATTCTTTGATCCAGGGTTTTTATAGCCAACATACACATGAGTTTAAAGATTTTTTTAGGTAAAATTCAGCATAGCATGTGAAAAATCAAGAGAAAACAACTTTAGTTCATATGGCACACAGTACTGCCATCGAGAGTACGGCTGTGAAAATATTTATATACCTTGTAAGTCATTTCTTTCTTCATACATAAACAGAAAAGCCAAAGTCGGATGCACTGGGCCTGACTTGTCAGGCTCTTAACGGCAGTGCAAGGCATTTTCACTCATACGAAAGACAATGGTGGTTTCTGTTATTGTTAAGTCTGAGTATTTGACGAAAAAGAAGAAGCAATAGTGAAATCTGAATTGTATTATCAGACAGAAAAGATATAAGTATGTCTCAAACACACGCAAGCACACTCTCTCTCTCTCTCTCTCTCTCTCTCTCTCTCTCTCTCTCTCACACACACACACACACACACACAAACACACACTTATGTACACACAAACACACACACTTATGTACACACACACATACACACACACACACAAAGCGCACACATACCATCCTTGGTAATCTGCTCCAGAAAGGCTGAGCGAGGTTTCTGTTGCTTGGAGTTGGCAGCAGGCCCTTTCTGAGTGTAATGTGCTACAATGCTGTATAGCAAAGGACTGCAAAAATAAATGTTTAGTTGTAAGTCAACATAGAGCATTTACACATGGAACTAAATCCCAAAAACTGGTAAAGAAAGAAAAATGCAGCCAGTACAAAAGCTGAAAACATGCTTGATTCTCCACTGTGGTTTGTTTTCACCATTAGCACAAATCACTGCAGTGCTTGGCCAACAAAACTCACCTTAAGCATACCTTCAGATGTGTTGGACACTGCATACCACTGCTGCCTATTTTCTAAAGATATTAAACTGACCGCATAGTGCATTCATGCACATTTGGATCACTTCCATTCTCACATCATTAGTACTACTGTTCAGTGTTCCACTGACAACTGCGCTTGATTGATAAAGAAAAACCCCACCGAAATCATATGCATTTTATCAATGTACTTCAAATACATGTACATACATATCATTAATTCATGAAAACTCCATGAATATCTGTATACGTGTAGAACCTCAATGCAAACTACATGCACATCTTTATAGTCCTCTCTCTCCACACACACACACACACGCGTCTAAAATCACTAAATGTGAATAGACCTTAAACTGAAGATATCACACACACACACACACACACACACACTCACTACTGTGAAGGGAAAAATCAGAATAAGTCTGTAACCCTTGATAACAAATCTGATTTTTAGGTTTGCTTTTTTTTTTTTTAATGTAGGCAATTTTCATAAAACTCTTATGTATATAATCTCCATGAATACTTTAGCAAAATTCTTTTACTTTAAAATCAAACTTTTTTTTAACTGAAAATCAGCATTTGGAGGCAGTGCGCTTTATCCTTTTTTTTTCTTTTTTTTCTGTTTCTGAATTCAACAAGCACAAAGATAATGATCACACTTTTTTTTTTAAAGACTAGAAAAAAAGTTGAGATTCATTGGATACATTTGATATTTCCTTGGCTTCCATTCTCTTGATGTGTCCTAGAGCATCACAACAAATTTTGCACTTAAATCTATATATACCTATAGTTTAACTTTATAACTCAATTTAAGAAATCATTTTAAAAGAAAAAATTACGGATTTTAAAAGATTAAAAGAATATTTGCTGTGGTAGGTCTAATTTTCTTCCTTTGTTTCTTCTTCAATCAGATTACTTATTCATTTTCAAAGTCAATGATCAATTAAAAGAAAAACATGAACTATAAAATCTCCATATGTTTTGTTCTTGCTTTTAGTTTTAGATACTTACACTGTGCGAGATGGAGCATCTTCGACAACATTCAGCTCTGTCCTCAGGAACTCTCGATCCAAAGGTTCTTTGGCCATGCCAGACTCTTTGAAGCAGAAAAATAACACACACACACACACACACAATATGGATTCCATTATTTATGCAAGCATTTAGTGGGCTGCAAAACAATAACACACCTGACACCACCATGACTAAACCACCATCTTGGGTTACATGTTGTCAAACATCAGCAAAGTGTGTTCTTAACAGATACAGTGTAGGATGTGTACAGTACTTAGTGACTCCTTCTAACAAATACTTGTACGGAAAACATTCTCTGTTTGACTGTGAATATCTGAGTGCATGTCGTGAACTGTCTTAATTACACATGTGTGTGAATGCAGATGTGTTCATGTGAGAGCAAGTGAATGTGTAGTGTGTATGTGTGTGCATGCGTGCATGCATGCTTGTGCATGAGAGAATACACATATATATAGATAACTTTGTACCCCATAACAAAATTCAGAAATTATTACTTGTACAATGTACACCCATAAATCAGTACATATCTACAATCTGAATGTGTTCCACGTAATGTAACAAATCAGTGCAATGTTTGTTAGTTTGTGCACTAATTTTCTTGCATTAAAAATTTTGTTTAAAAAACCCACTATTCCATAAAAATACAGGTTCCTGCATCTTCTCCAGCTCCCTGTTATCCATGCCAGGGCAGATTCTACAAATAACATCAACAAAGTTCTTACATTACTTGTAGCAATACCTGCTGTTAAAAGAGAAGACGTGTACTGATACTTGTTGAAGTCAAGATACTCTCTTATTAACTCGTTGATCAGGATGTTTTCATTGCTGATGACTGGCCTGCCCTCTGATGGTCTGTCTATGGCATTGTATACTTCTGCTCGGATCCTGGCTTTCACTTGGTTGAGGACACCACGCTGTTCCAGGTTTTTTCTCACCACTGAAAAATTCAAAATATTATCAAAACTACAACAAGCTCAACTCAAAACAGAAATGGATAATAAGGAAGGGAGGAAAAAATTATCATTTTTCATTTTCTCTCCTGGTACTCTTTTCAATATTTCCAGTGTTGGAGTTTGTAATGTTCTGTTGGATACACAGCAGCAGCAGTAGGCATCCATCAGTCTCGGAAGACTATGGGTCTAGAGCGCTAAGCCTGGGTAAGTAAGTATGTAGGGCAAACTGTTACCCATGCAGCAGACCCCCCCTCTCCATGTCTCTGGAATGGTCAATTGGTAAGGCAATCGCCGATATGAATGGTTCCAGTGCCGTCGCAGGAGCCGCCAGAACGTTGCCATATACAGTCCCAAACCGCCCTGGGGACTCCAACTCCCCGATTTTTCCTCAGGGATGGTGTTTAAACACGACACCTGTGTGCATGCTGGATTTTTTATTTTGTTGTCATCCGCTCCTACCGGCATACAATAGCCTGATCTTTCAAAAGGCGGAACGGGTTTTTAATGTGTGCCAAGATGTCCTCCATGCGTTTGCACACTGAGCCTCGGTTTATAGTCTCATCCCAATGATCAGTGCTAACCTTAATGAAACAGAATTTCAGGCTAGCAAACATGTCAGCAGATGAGGTTTCTCTATTTCTGACAAAGAGGTATGTGAATATTTGGCCGATTCATTTCAGCTGTCGTTTACAATTCTATGTGACTTAGCGCAAGTTGTACTGTCTAGCAGCCTAAGGGCTTTATAATGCATATCCACGATCAATTTAGCTACCATGCTCTTTTTATATAGCAAAGTACCAGAATGAAACAAGGTCTCTTTATTCGCTTCTCACTCACTGTATATTGAATATAACAAAAATAATGTATCAGTGACTTATTAACTGGTACAAAAAATATACTGTTAAAATCATTAACTAATTTGTCATATTTGTAAGTGCCAGCGGGTTTTAAACCGTACAACCCATGACATCAATTCACAAAAAGTCTCCAATACTTTGTGAAAAATACTTTGCTAGCTTCCAAAAAGTATCAATTTGATTCATGACATAATACAAGGCTCAAGATCTGACCAGCACATTGGGTTATTCGCTTGTCAAAAGTGTATCTGATAAGGTTTACTTTTCTTTCCCCTCCCCTCCCGCCCATCCAATCTTGCCACCCCTTCTCTCTGGCTCACACACACACACACACACACACACACACACACACTAACATAGCAAATATGAACTAATCAGTACACAATAGTACATTCTTGATAAACTGTAACTCAGTACCGATGTACTAATGTTGACATGTATTACTCATACAATTAATTTTCAATTATAAAAACAAAACACGTGACAAAAATGAAGGAATTTAGATAAACATTTCCTCAGTGAGGCACCCCAATGACTCTTCAGAGAAGGAAGAAAAGACGAATCATGTCTGCGTGAGTTATTCAAAACAAAAGAAAGAAAGAAAAAGCCAAAAACTCAAAAGCGAAACAAAACCAAGAAACCGAAAAACAAATACAAACAAAAACGGACAAACAAAGAAAGAAAGCCACAGAGAAGAAAAGAGCTTCTGGACACAGGAACTCTTTCACTTCTTGCCCTGCCTCTTTCAGGTGATCCATCCATCATGGCCACGACAGATCAAGTTGCTTTGATGTCCGTTTGAACCCCTTAGATTTCTCTCTTAGGAATCAGCCCTGTCTTTTAAAGGAACGGAAAGAAGAGAGGGATCTGTCTACACTGACCCTTACGTCTGATGCTTGACCGATTTTTTTGTTGTTACTTCTTTACCTATGTGTTTGTTATTTTTTTCAACCTGGATTGGTTTCGTAAATTTGGGATGTTAAATGCTTAATTTCTGGGGAAAAAAGTGAAGAAATTTGATTTTAAAAAAGCTCTACAGTCAGGCACCCCAATGATTTCTCATGAAATCAAAAGGATGAATTAAAAGGGGGAAAAAACATGTCCTCCTGGGTTATTTAAAACAAAAGAAATAATTTGAAAAAAACTTGAAAGGAGAAAAAAAGGGAAAAAAAAGCAGTGCACAAAATAAAATAAAACAGAAACCAGAAAACAAATAAAGGAAGCCAAGGAGAACAAAACAGCTTCTGGATACAGAAACTCTTTGAAGCAGATGTTCCATCAATCATGGCCACGTACTGATCAAGTTGCCGTGATGTCCCTCTGCGCCCCTTGGAATTTTTCTCTAAGGAATCTGACCTGTCTTTCAAGCAGTGAAAATGAGATAGAGGATCTGCACTGATCTGTCTAAATTGTCCCTTACGTCTGATGCTTGACGGAATTTGTTTACTTTTTTACCAACATGTTTGTTCATTCTTCATCCAGTATTCGTTTCATAAATTCGGGGGTAGGGGAGGTGGGAGGGGAGGTAGGAGGGGGGTAAGTGTTTTATCTCTTCAAAAGTTTTACAGCGAGGTACCTCAAAGACTATTAAGAGAATTAAAAGAAGGAAGAAAAGAATACGCATGCCTACGCAATGTATGACCACAGACAAGGTTGCTTTAGTGTCTCTCTGAATATGTTACTCTTTCCAAGAATCAGACCTGTTTGTCTAGCAATGGAAACGAAACGCTTCATTTTGTTTGCTTCACAAGATTCAGCGCTATATAAATTCCATATATTGTCATTATTATTATTATTTTCACACACTAATCCTAGCGTCAGATTAAAGTGTCATGTTCATAGCTTTTTACCCACGTACTGTTTTAACCTTCAGGATTGTTTTCACTTTAATTGGATTATCAAGTCCTTAGCGTCTGAAATAATAATAAAACAGAACAGAATTATTTGTCACGACAAATGTCTTGGAATGATTTTATTTCTTAAGGAAAGCCATTTTTGTACAAAATTGATGTCAGCGAGTCTTTTTACGACCATGAAATATTGTGAAAAATATCTTTCTCTTTACCGTTGAGGAATTTGTCTTCCTGATGTTTTTCTAATGGACAAAAAAATAAATAAGGGGTGCCAGATTCTTCAACAAAACTTAAACTCTCTGGAAAAAAAACTTTTTGGTCCAAAAATTATAGGCTTATCACGCCAGGAGACCACAAACCAGAAAAAAAGACTTCAGCCACCAGAATGTTGTGCTGTTTGCCCCATAAGATTGATTATCAACACTGTTTCTCAACTGTTTCTTAACATAAAAATAACAACACCAAAAAAAGACGCTACCAACCAAACAAACACAGAAACAATGAAAAAAACTGAAACTTTCTTAGCCAAGGTTCTTGCATGCAGTCCATGAGTCTTTGTGATGACTTAATATCATCAGAATGTTTGATGCTTGTCTAACACCTCATCTTCCTCTCTGTGGAATCACACCTGTATCTATGTACTCTCTGTTAAACTGATATTCAACGGTAGCTTGCTTTTTTTTTTTTTTTTAAACAATCCCAGAACATATCAAATAAACGGACAAACAAGCAAAACAAAAACAAGCAAGCACAACCCAACCCTTTAGCTAAAAGCTGAAATTCCACTTCAGGGCCCAGCTGCTTCGCTAGCGTTTCATCAGTTGGGAAAGCACAGATCGGGTTGCTTTGATGTCCATCTAAGTCCATTATCTTCCTCTCTCGGGGAATTGGATCTTGCCAGCAACGGAAAGGCAGGCAGTTCCGTTGATTTATCTGCTCTGACCTTTTGGAGTCTGCAGAATCTTCGCCAACTTTTGCACTTCTCTACCTCCACGTTTGTTCAGTCTTCAATCAGGAATTGTTTTGCTCAAACTGGATTCGACTGTTTGAACTTCAGCAGAAAAAAAGAATGTATATAATTGTTATTTTGATGGAATTTTTTTTTTTCACAAAATGACCTCAACTTACAATAAAGGATATGCTATTTTACACTAAACACGTCATTAGACAGTTTTAGAAAGGGAGGTAAAAATGTTGTGAAAACCGCCCTTTTCCCGACTTACTGCTGGTGTGTACAAAAAATGACTTTTTCTATAAAAATTTGTTGGGTTTTTTCTTGCCATTAGACAAAATCTACCATATGAGATTTGCCCTTGGAAATTTTCGGTGGCGGGGAGGGGGGGCGGGGGGGGGGGGGGTGGTAATTATTCTATCTCCCAGAAAATTAATATTTTAAAAAAAAAAAAAAAAAACC
>JAUZNI010533316.1:0-10870 GCA_034780235.1 Concholepas concholepas | reverse complement strand
TTTGCTGATCAGCTTCATCCTGGTTTTCACAGCCATGGGAATGAAGGGAAACAATTGGCCCAAACTTGGTTTCTGGGAATCAAAGACTACTTTAGAGAAACCGCTACACTGGGTGCCAGAAATGAAAGAGTTAAGTGGCAGTTGTATTTATACTCTCTCTCTATTACATACATATACACCTCCAAAATAAACACCACCTTATGTAAACCAATCCAATCCAATCATGTTATCAATAACCCCGCCGACCACAGAGGCCATGTCGGGGCTGTCACCTTATACACAAGCATTTTTACACACTGCAATGAACACAGATGAATAAAAACTGAACAACAGTCAGGACTCAACAATTCAGCTGGGGAAAGTTCACGAAACATCCGCTCTCTCCATGCCATCAACTCTCCAGCAGACTCTGCAGCCGTTTCTCAAACAGTTCGTTGGCGTATTTCTGAGCCTGCAAATTCTCCTTGAACAATTCCACTCCCTGGGACAGAGGCAGTGTTTCTGGGTGGCTTCTGTCCATCTGTGCATCCCCTTCCCTTTCCGCAAAGCTTCCCGCTCCTGGGCTCAGCTCAGCCAGTCTTCTGGGCTCCATGCTGTGCCGCAGAGGGAGGCTTCCTCGCCTACTGCCTGGATCCTTTGGAGTGGACAATGACCTCGCACTGCCTCCTTGCTGCCTGAGGGATGCAAAAGGTATGGATGGGGTGGCTGAAGTCACAACAGCAGGTGTAGCCATCACCCTGGAAGCCCTAGGGGAAGAGAAAATGGCTGAACAGTTCCAGTCTGGAGAGGTGTCCTCTCGTAGGGCTTTTTGCAGGTAGCGCTCAAAGGCCTGAGCTTGTCGACGCTCCTCCTCCACGTGCAGCAGGAGGTTCTCCGATGTCTCCCAAACAGAGCGGATGTTTTCTGGCAGGTCATTGCGGGATGCTGCTGTCACCTGCTCACTTCTACTAGCAACTGTGGCACTGGTTCTGTCATTATTGTCAGCGGTGCGTCCCATTTGAGCATTACTCTCTGTGCCGTTTTCTTCTTCTTCTGCCGGCTGCATGGCGAAGTGTACGATGGATGCTTGTTCCATGGTGTTCTCCACTGTCTGTCTCTCTGGAAGGGGGAAAAAATGCAGCATTAAAAAGAAATCTCAAATCAGTGGGAGTCTCATGATGTGTACGGGTGATTCTATGTATATATAATTGTCTTTGGAAAAGGACAGGCATCATGTGTGTGTGTGTGTGTGTGTGTGTGTGCATCTCGTTATTGTGGGAACAGGTTTTGATGCATACATCAGTAACAACTGAAAACAATTCAAGAGTACCTGACATGTTACACCATTTTGAATTGTGGGTATGCTTGTTTTGTTTCTATTGTATTTCTGAAACATGAGTATATCCATTCAAATGATTTCTCTCAGGTTCTTGTAGGAAAAATGATTGACCACTCAACAAAAAAACTAAAAAAAATTGTAGACAATCACTTTCTGACTCTGCCCAGGCCAAAAGCTTTGCCATTGATATTTATAAGCTAAAAGCCCAGGATTACATTACACTATGATTCCTTGGTGTAATGAATGAGTCAGAGTGGTTATTCTGGGTGACCCCAGAGTGTTGAGCTGGGAAATGCGCAACAGCCACCTCTGTTTGACTTCTTTTGTTGTTGTAAACATGCTGGAAATGACAGCAACCATTATAACTGTTTTGAACAGTAAAGGATATTCATATACATTAGGGTGTTTATTCACCATTACTTTCTCTTGTATTCCATGCATATTGTTTATTACTTCTCCAGGCCAGGCACCTACAAAACTGAATGTATGTTCTGACTTGCATTTGCCTTTTCTGACCTCAAGAGCATCTCCCTGCCTCTTTCCTCTTCTTTCCCCTCTCCCCTCCCCTACTCCTTTTCCAAACTGCTTTCGGTCCACTCCTATGCTCCCAGTGCTGGTGAAAAAGTATTAAAAAAGAAATAACAAAAACGAAAAAAGAGAAGAAAGAAAGGATGTTACCGTCAGTGTCTTCAGAGTCCAGAAGGGCCTGTACCCAGGAAGCTGGTGGTTCAAACTCTTCCAGCTCCTCTTCCTCAAACAACACCTCCAGGTCACCTCCTACATCCTCTTCTTCCTCCTGAAAAAAAACAACCACCATCACACCGCTGTTTCATTCCTGCAGACTGAATCAGTTTAGCAGCAAGGCACCTGTGTAGAAAATGAAAGGTCACAGGTTTGATCCAGATCGGTAGCCAGACTTTTTTTTAAAAAAGATTTTTTACCCTATCCACTAGACCCAGACTGTTTACAACAAATGATAGCAAGTTTGGTAGCATAATGCAAAATTTACAATTGAAAATTGTTTCAATCTATAGTATAAGTAGCCTTTTCCACGAAAAAAACCCCAAACCCACCTGTACACAGCTATAAATTATGTGAAAGCAATCAACCTTCACATGAAAAAAATCTTATATATGAACACAGTACACTGCGCTACACCCATGTACATCCATAAAGGCACTTTGATTATACACATTTTTTTCCCCTAATAACTCGCATATCCCCTTCGACCCAACACACACTCTGCCTGACACAATACATATTCCCCCATACCTTCCAGTTGTGCAGGCGCTGCAGACGAAACTCTGCACATGCGACAACAATGTCTGTCCATGGAGCATTCACATACGTCGGCGTGCAGTGATCTTCATTCTGGGTCAGGCTGCACAGGTTTTCGAACTGCAGGCAGGTGTGGGCAAGGACACGGGAAATCCTGGAAACAGAAATTTGTCAATTCTTTGACTGTTTTAAATTTCAAAACGAGTTGAAAGTATTCAAACAAACAAAAAACCGAGTGTCTTTTAGAGGCATTTTCAGTTCAACTTAAGCCTTCCTTTCTTCTCCACATGCACCAAGAAGTCTGAGGGTTGGTTTTCTTTTGATGGACTTCTCCCTTTGATCTATCTGTCTTTTTTTCTTACATATCAATATCTACTTTTTCTGGATTTCAAATTTTATTTCTATTCAGAATATGAAACACTTGGGAGTGACCTTCCATTATATTCAATGGACATCCTATTTTTAATCTTGTCTCCCTTCTTGAAAGTCAGCAAAATTCCCCCTTTCAAAAAGGTAAACATCATTCCATGAAGAGTTCCCTCATATCTTTTTTGGATTTCCTAGTGTCTTGAAATAATGACAAAGTATAAACAGTCTTGCATAACTGCCCCCCTCCCACCACCCCATCCACACATCTCAAGCCATCTCTTCATTTTCCTGCACTTTCATTATCTCCCAGCAACCCACCTGATGCACTTCTAAGAAATGTACAATAAAAACAAACAAACAAAACCACCAAACCCTCTTCACCACAACTGAGATTGTATTTGAAAAAAAAAAGTAAAATGGTATTTTACCTGGATGTAAGACTGACGGCTGAGTTGCACCGTTTCTTGACCACAGCATTGACGAAGGTCCAGACGTCGTGACACACCTGGCTCCACTCTGTTGAGGCCGAGTCCTGGTAGTGAAACCATGGCAACCGCAGGCTGCTGACCAGCTCATAGATGTCACCCAGGTGCTTTTTGCTGTTCCAGTCTGCAGCCAAAAAAAAGGTACATGAACAGTTGCCATCTATTATATACATTACATACACATAAAATAAGTATTCTTGGATTGTGTATGTCAACATGTTTGTAGCCAAATATGACCATCTTATGATGCAAATGATCAAGGAATCACTTCACTTCAGTTGGAAAATACACATTTACAGGTAAACAAATGCTACCTTTGCATTGTGTGTAAACATATATGCAGCAAGATACCTATCTTATAACACCTGGGATGAAAGAGTATCACTTTACATCAGTTGGAAAACTTTTTTGTTTGGGTAAAAAGAGCTATATATATATTCACATTATCTGTGTAAACATGTTTGTAACCAAATACGAGAACCTTACAGCACTAAGGATGAAAGAATATCACTTCACTTAGTTGAAAAACATTAGTTCATAAGTGAACAAATGTTATGCTGTTTTTGCAGTACTTTCCCTTCATAATACTTTTCAAAATAAAAAACGATGCTACCATCCAATACAGGTTTTTCTTCCTACTCGTAAAATTTCACAAACTGCACTTGTACACAGCTTACGATTTCACCCTATCTGAATATCCCATACAATGCATATTTTGTGACTTAAACACACAAGTACAAGTCAAAGACGCCATGAGGTAAGACATAGTAAGACAACAGAATGACAAGAAATGGCACACACAGTATTTGCTCAAATATCGTTCTTTTTTTTTTATTTATCAAAACACCCAATCAAAAAACAAAGCAAACCCCCCCTAAAAAAACCAAAAAACCCCAACAAAACAAAAACAGACAAACCACAAACAAAATGAAAAAAGCCACCATCCAAAATGTACCCACCTTCCCTGGTGGCCGCAGAGAGCTGCAGTTCAGGTGGAGGCCAGGAGATGTCCTGCAGACTGGGTGAAGTCAGCGCCATGCAGACGTGATCCAGCACACTGTTGTACAGCCCGATCAGAGTGTTGGGGGCCTGCAAACACCAACAATAATGATTATCATCTGTGCATATTTTCAACCACACAAGTCATGTTTCTATTCTAAGCTGCCAATCCCTTAACATGTCATTAATTGATAGCTCACCAGCAGAAGCCACTTTTATCAAATAATCTACACACATTTTTCAAACTCTGTTAGTCCTGCAAGCGCACAGCTGCCTTAGTAAGCACACCGGTGCACAGGCTGATCAGCGAGTTGTTGGAGGCATAAAATGCCAAACATTTCCATGAGACAATGTAGGCCTACAAGACTGATGCCATAGTCAAAGATAAGAGGCCTGCAAACAGCAATCATTTCATGAACATCATCTGTTCATATTGTTAAATGTAAGTCTGGCACAGAGAGTGGGTTCATACTGTTCAATGTCAGGCAGGCACTGAGGTGATCTCAGCGAAAGTCTAGTGGTCAGAATGTGCAACTCCTGATCTGAGGGCATGGTTGAGACTACGCCGAGGAGTCAAACTGACAGAGAAAAGGAGCTCCATCAGGTAAAACTTCTTTTTCTCCAGTGTTCCCTATTGGGTGGAATGCATAGCGCCTGGTCTTCTCCTGTGCTTGTAACTCTGCAGGAGGTCTAGCCTCTGCCGACACATTCCGACTGTAGGGCTGCTCATTTAAAGGTTCACAAGAAAAAGATTTTCAGATTTGCTTGAAAAAAGGCAGGAGAATGAGCTGGGTAGTCAGAAAATAAGCATGAGAGAGAGAGCAAGGGAGAAAGAAAAAAACAGAAACAAAGAGAGTGCTAGAAAAAGAGAAATTTCTAGCACAGAATTTCCCGAAGGTGGGGATGCTATTTATACTTATTAATAATATACCCTGTCACTTCTATGGGGAAGAGTAATTATCACAGTGATAAGCAGATATGTTCGTAGTACCTTTTCTTATGAGCAGATCCAAACCTTGTGTCTTTGAGGCAAGTGCTTTATGCTGTACTGTGACTAGCCAGCCAGATTCTTCACTCACCTGGTGTAGTTTGTTCAGGTTAAGACGACACCTGAGGTCCTGAAGCACTGGGGTGAAGAAGTGCTGGGTCAGTGTGTCCTCCACTATGTCTCCCAGTCGTTCCTGTCGCAGGTCTGGTGGTTCTGGTAGTTTTGAAGCCAGGAACTTCACAGCGTCTGACACCTTTACAGGCAGCCACACAGACAAGGAGTAGTATTCATGGCATACCTTGGCAGATCGATGCATAAGGATTTCTCTGTTGTGATGTTAAAGATGCACACATTCTTTAGTGTGCATATATTTCCTGTTTCAATCGTTTGAGGTTTAAGTATTTTGTACTTAATTCAACTGTTTGAGGTGCAAGTAACTTGTACTTAATTCAACTGTTCGAGGTGCAAGTATTTTGTGCTTTAATGATACCAAAAGTACGAATGACAAAAATACGAGATAAACACACCTGCAATGTTTGTTCTGGTGTTGGAAACTGTCAGAACTTTAAATACACATATATATATGTTTCTCTGTCCAAATATTCAATACACAGTTTAGAACTTTGAAAAATTCTTCATGACTGACTACGATACAGAAAGTCAATACCACTACAACATACCTGCGCTGCATGACTAAACCCTTACCTGAGTCTGCAAAACGGGAGCAGCAACAGCAACGTCTGGAGGCTGACCAGCTCGGATGGCTAACTCCACCACGGCCACATCCGACACCAGGCCTTGATCCTGAAAGTCCTGGATGGCCAGGCAGCCGGTGACCTCATCAGTCATGGACCCAGGGGAGGTGCTCAATCCACAGGGCAGCAGGAGAGCCAGAGGGGTTGCAGGGAGGAACGGTTTGGCTTCCAGCAGCCGAGCCAGCCGCAGTCTG
This sequence comes from Concholepas concholepas, assembly GCA_034780235.1. NCBI lineage: Eukaryota > Metazoa > Mollusca > Gastropoda > Neogastropoda > Muricidae > Concholepas > Concholepas concholepas. The sequence goes on along the minus strand of JAUZNI010533316.1, from coordinate 4,484 downwards.
GCTGCCAGCCATGTTGTCTGAAAAGAACGAGTGGGAAAATGTTGAAGGGTCATGTGTGCTTTAATATTCTGTACACTAAAACGTCTATGCATGCATGCATACACATGGACCCATACACCTATGCACACACACACAAACTCATACTTACACACACACACACACACACATACACACACTCCAGCCTGTCTGGAAAGTCAAGTGTGAACTTGCCTATCAATACTACCAATGTTTTTCCCCCCACAGTCACAAAATAAAGACATTTATACTCAGCCCCTAGATACTTTGTACCCCCCTACTAAAACTTGATACAGATCCGAGAATCACCAAAATCAAAACTGATTCGCAATCACCAAAATCCAAAGTAATTTACGCTCGATCATCAAATCAACACAAATTTACTATCAATGATATATAACGACCAAATTTCTACAATTTGAAGCAAAAAAAAGAACTTACATCATCAGTAGTATCAGCATGCGGCAGGAGAAACAAGATGGCGCTGGTTCCTTTGGTGATGGATAAGCCTTGCTCTTTGGTTGGCTGTTCCTTTCTGCCTTCCTTGGCAAACTCGGGGACATTGCGCACGCACACGCCTACGCGCAGTTTTGAGGCAGTCACTGCACTGCTGGTCACCTCAATGCTGTACTGACTCAGAACGTTTCTCTGCAACAGTGTGAGAACAAATACTGTACATCTGTTATGTAGACTTCTTTCTGTCTTTTAAAAAAAAAAGAAGTTTTATTACCTCCCCAAGACACATTGCCTGAAAAATACAGTGCCCCAAAGACTCCTCATGGAGTGATGGACCCCCACCCCCGTAGATATGCAATAAGCATCTCCCAAATCCTCTCTGTTTTACCTATTACCAAATCCATACATTCATGCCTGGTTTAAGTTTCAGAGCACACTCTTACAAACACACAACATCAACCAAATTCTTTCAAAACTATGTTGCACTCAAATTTTGTCTTCTGATTAATGCTTGCCAAAATGTTCATACATCAGCAATCTCAGAATGGGGGGTGGGGGGGAATTCAAATAAAATCTTTTCTCATTTTTCAATACCTAAAATCTACTAGCTTACAGTTTATACAAATTGAATCAAATCAATATCTTTCTATGGATAACAACTCAAAGAAACTACATCAGCTTCATATAAAATCTAGTCTGCACAAAAAAAAGACCAATATCAGCCATCCTGATAAGATGGTGTCCTTACTTTGGATGAATCAGCACTGTTGTTGGCGCTGCTGTCACCATGGTTGAATTTAGCACACAGCCATTCCTTCAGCACAGGCATCAACTGGTCAGGCATGTACTCTCCTGTCATTCTGTCGTTGTCTCCTTCCTCCTCCTCTTCCATGTCTCCAGGCAGTGACAGAAGCAGCTTCCATTGCACGTTCAGAGGAGTGGACTCTGCAAACAAGACATGAACACGGGATGAAGGTCTGTCTTTTTCTTCTATCACACACACACACACACACTGTGATGGCAGCTGTTTGTTAACAGTCACCGTTTCTAGGAATGCAACAGTTCCTGTCATCATTTCAAAATGCATGTCAAACTGAACCTGTGGTCTTTTGAATGTACATGTATGCCTTCTTGCAATGAAAAAAGGCAAGCATGGTTCTATTGTTCGGTCATAGCTCTAAATCAAATATAGACAGGAAATATTACTTCTTTTCTTTTTCTTGTAAGCAGATTTATCATTTTAGGGGCATTAGGAAATGCACTTCTTTGAGAGATACTTTTTTTTTTGGATTTGTACTTGATAAACAAAATGTTGCCTCTGTTTTGGAAAATATTCATCTATAATCTAAAATCTTGCACTCACAAGATGACAAAGCGCTGTGATAAAAAGTGAACTGCTTTATGATTCTAAAGATATTTCGAAAGCTTGTGGCTGTCATACTATCTAGTGTCAGGAATTCAGTGCTCAGAGATTCATATTTGTTTCTGATTTTGTTCTCAAAACTAAAGGTAACATCTACTGCTTTTGACACACAACCACAGGCAAACAAAACTTTTAAAAAAAGAAAAAAGTGGCCATATCTCAGTGATTCCATGTGTAAATATACTGGAATGAGAAGAGGGGGAAAGCCGCAATCAAGCATGCTACACAGTGACATGTTTAAAAGTTCACACAAATGAAGAGATATTATGTAATATCAAGGGGGGAAAAAAGGAAAAAAAAGAAAAAAAAAAGCAAGCTGACAAACCGAAGGTGAAAAACTACAACAAAGCTACATGTTCTTCTTTCTTCTTTTCGTTCCTCAGCTAGAGCTCCGAGGTTCACCAATGGTGAGATTTTGCGTATGCGACCATTTTTCTCCCACCATTTAGGTAGCCACATTCTTACTTCGGGGATGGTGTCTAAACACAACACCTGTGTGTTTTTTTTGTCATCCGTTCCTACCGGCACAATGGCCTACCCTTCCGAAAGGCGGAACGGGTTTTTAACGTGTGCACAAGATGTTCTGCGTGCATTCGCACATGGGGCCCCACTTTATAGTCTCATCCGAAGGACTTTGACTTTCAGTTTGATTTTTTCGTCAAACTGGGAAGAAAGGGCGAGGCTGGGAATCGAACCCAGAACCTCACTGTTTATTTGTTGGCAGGCAAACGTCTTAGCCATCCTGCCACCCTCCTTCTTAACAAAGCTACATGAACCAACATAACCAGCACATGGGCTGACGTACCTTTGACAAAGCGTGAAGGCCACTGCTGAATTGCCTGATTCAGTGGAGACCTCAGCACATCGGCCAGATACAGGGGCTGCCAGGCCCGACTGCGCTGCAGGCTGTTCAACAGCGATGCCACGGACAGCTGTGCTGTCAAGATCAGGGACCGCTTCTCCGACTCAAATGGACTGGACACTGTCATCTGTGCCCTAGGAGAATGAGAGCAAATCCAGTTGTATATGACTGTTCTGAATAAACATCTGTTAAACCAGATTTGATATGTGAAATATTTGCTTGTTGCTTTCACAAGCTGATATTAGATGAAGAATATAAACCATGGAGAGTCAACAGATTTTGTCAGCAAATATGATAAAACAAGATGGTATAAGAACAGCCAAGTTTTTTTTGTTTCCCCCATAAAACATACTGCATATGAATCTGTTGAAAACATGATTGTTTTATATGATTATACTTTCATAAACTTTGCACATGTGACAGACTTATTTGAAGGTACCCTGTCAATTTTGTTCATGTTGGATTTTATTATATAATGTCTTACACCTTTCTTCCTCTGCTTCTGTCTCTCTCTTGCTTTTCATTTCTGTTAAAATTTCAGCAACGACAGAATACTTTAATTAGTACGGTATCTTCTGTTCTTTTTATGTTCATAATGTGAAATGCATTTGATATCAAGAAAAGACTAAAGCTCTCTTTAACAATCCCAAATTGGATACTTGACAGAAATATTATTTGACATGACATGAAAAAAAAGATCAAAGCAGACTTGAGATATAAAGAAATGATTTGTTATATATGTTATATTATATAATACAACAATCACCCTCCCTCACTCCTACCCACATACCTGCAGCAATTGATATATATCTGTACTGTAGAGATGTGAGCTTCTACGATTGTTATTCAAAATAAAAAATCAAAGACAAATTTTCCATTCAATAGATTCAATTGAAAACCTGAACCAGAAATTCATTTCAGTGAATCACAAATCACAATTTCAGTGAATCACAAATCTGCTGACCTGTGGTTGAGAAGGAGAGCAGCTTTGCCGGGTACCAAGGAAGCGGCGTATGCAGGTCTGTCAGGATGCAAGCCCTGAAGACGCTGACTTGCAGGCTGCATCGGGGGTGCACAGGGGAAGTCCAGCATGGCTCTCTTCTGACGCTGGCGAACCTTCAAAGCCTGGGACAGGAAGAGAAAAGTGTCAAAGGCACTGTTACAGTTTAGAATGAACAGTGGATAGAGTATTTTGCCCATGTTGGCACATCGGGACTGTATGCCAACCGTGTTACTTTCAAATTCTGAATGAATTTCACCGACACTCACGCCACGACTCACGTGTGTTCATGGATGTGCGTGCGCGCGCGCGCACACACACACACACACACACACAATAACATCACACACATTGACCTATACACACACTACCTCCCACTGCCCACCATCTCCCAAACACAACCTTCCCTTTACCCTTCCCATCCCACCTTCCTGCGACCCGTTAGCCCCCCCACACACACACACACACAGCCACAGCCCCCCCTCCCCTCCCCTCCTACACACACATACACACAGCCCCACACACACACACACACACAAAAGCATGATCATCTCAAACCCACCTTCCTCCAAATGGCCAGCCACTGACTGGATCGTTTCAGCTCCACAGCTTTCTGCAGGTCAGCCAGCAGCTGCAGGCGAGCCACCACGTCCACCTGATGCACCTCCTCCGCCACACCCCCCACCATCTCCCCCATCACCTCCCGCAACACTTCCGACTGGACGGCC
>JAUZNI010532207.1:0-15219 GCA_034780235.1 Concholepas concholepas | reverse complement strand
AGTAATCAAAAAGAAATAAATACATGGGACGAAATCCATTTCATTTGGTAGAGTTTAGCCCCTGACCTTTAACGGGGTCAATAGGGGCATTATTTTTAACTTCTGGCTTAGCTGGTTGATTTCATGGCTATGGGTATGTAACTATAACTATAGGTTTAGTTTTAATTGTCATAACAATGATTCAGTGGTGACGAGACGTAATTCGGGAAGCAACATTTCAGGGGTATCACACAATTCAGGTTTCAAAAGGTCTCCGGTGAGGTATAATCCTGTTTATTGTTTCAGAGGTGTGTTTCTTTTTCGCTTTTTTCTGAGCATATTTTCACAGAAGGTTAGCTCCTAGCCCAGAGTTAGGAGCTTGTTGGCCTCCTAGTGGAATTGTTCCTCTAAATCCTTTTGAGGTGCCTTTATTAAATACAGGAGTTTTATTAGCTTCTGGAGTTACTGTAACATGGGCTCATCATAGTTTGATGGAAGGGGACAATCCCGGAGGTTTACAAGCACTAATTGCAACGGTAGTCCTGGGGATGTATTTCACTTTTTTACAGGGTAGAGAGTACTACGAAGCTTCTTTCACAATTGCTGACGGAGTTTATGGTTCTAGTTTCTTTGTAGCCACAGGATTTCACGGGTTACATGTACTAATTGGAAGAACCTTTCTGTTGGTTTGTCTTGTTCGGGTTTGGTTGCAGCATTTCTCTACCGGGCATCACTTCGGGTTTGAGGCCGCTGCATGATATTGACATTTTGTTGATGTTGTGTGGCTTTTTCTATATCTTTCTATTTACTGATGAGGGTGTTAAAACAAAATAACTTTTAAACTGTCTTAGGTGACTGAGTTACATAAGTGTTAGATTTTTAATCTAAAAACAGCAGGTTTTGCTCCTAAGAGTTAGACTGGGTACTTTAAGATAAAAGATCTGATTTGCATTTAGAAAATAAGTATTCATACTTCCGGGTCAATCAAAATTTAAGGTATAAAAAGCGAGAAATTTGCGTATGGTTTCGGCCCATAGCTTGAGGGTGTGAGTCCTTCTTTATATTTAAGTATTTAAATGAAAGCCAAAAAAGAGGCACCTACCTGTTAACTAGGAGACTGTAATATAATTTACTCATTTAGCTTATAAAAATCAGAAATAAGTATTACGCCGGATGAACGGAAATCATTGATGTTGATTAATATGTGGCTAGAAGCCTCTGGTACTAAAATGTTAGGTAGATTAATTAGGAGTTTTATTGCTTTAGCTTTATCCTGCGTGGTTATAGGACTTGGGTGAGCTTTAGCCAAGCGAGCTATTTCAGACCGAGAAAAGAGGTCCCCATTTGAGTGTGGATTTGACCCGATTAAATCCGCTCGGCTTCCATTCTCTTTGCGGTTTTTTCTGCTTGCTATTATTTTTCTCATCTTTGATGTAGAAATTGTGCTTTTATTTCCTATTTTAGTTAGTATAACAAGAAGGTTTTCTCTTGCTCTTATAGTTAGTTTATTTACTTTTTTAATTATCTTAATTGTAGGCCTGTTTCATGAGTGAAATGAAGGGTCTTTAGATTGAGCTCAGTAACCTGGGCCTGTAGTTAGAAAAAACTTGGAGTAAAACAGGGCTGCTAACTTTGTTTTGGGTAATTCAATTTTATCCTTTTTCTTATGTTTTCTGTCCTTCCTTTTAGTTACATATTTATAATGGTTATGGTTATAGGGACTTTACTTTCTGTTTCCTCTTTTCACTGATTAAGAATCTGAGCAGGCTTAGAAATTAATTTAATTGGTTTCCTGCCCTTGTTGGTTTACCAGAAAAGAACTTCAGAGAGAGAGTCAGCTGTGAAATATTTTATTGTTCAGGCACTAGGGTCTAGTATACTTATCTTTGGGAGGCTAATCGCCTTTAATATGTCTTTCACATGAGATATATATGCTGGAAACCTGTCACACTCTGCGGGGCTTTTAATTATCGTGGTTGGGCTCTGTATAAAATTAGGGTTGTTTCCCTTCCACTATTGGCTTCCTAGGGTAATAGCAGGCCTACCATGAATTACCTGCTTGCTTTTGGCCACTTGACAGAAATTTGCGCCCTTGTTTCTTTTTCTCTGTTTACTAGAGTTAAGGGAGTCCTACGTGCTAGTTTTGTCTTTATGTGTAATTAGGGCAGGATCTAGTCTCGTTGGGGGAATCGGAGGAATAAATCAAACACAGATTCGTGCATTGCTGGCATATTCTTCAATTGGACACTTGGGATGAATAACCTTTGCTTTACTCCATAGAGAGTGATCTATAAAATTTTATTTATTGGTTTACGTGTTGGTCTCTTTATTTATATTTATTAGGCTGTGAGGTGCCGATTTAGCAATTATAAAGGATATTAGAAGGTTAAAGAACTTCGGATTTCTTCAGATAAGGGTTATATTATTTTTACTGTCTTTAGGGGGATTACCTCCTCTATTAGGCTTTGTATCTAAGTGGCTGGTCATTCTGGTCAGCAGTGGTAATGTCTTCCTTTCTGTGCTATTTTTTCTTATTTTAGGTTCTTTAATAAGTCTGTTTTATTACTTAAGATTATTTTTTTCAGTCTTTCTTAGAAATATAAAAGAAAGAGGCGTATCAAGCCTTATATACAAGACAGAACAAACTAGTACACTTGCAGTTGCTGTCTCTTTCAATTTAGTGGGCGGAGTTTTAATTGCCTTTAGCAATCTTTTTTATGTTTTTTAGGTATGCGTTGATTATTTTCTACGAATCATAAAGATATTGGTACCCTATACATTCTATTTGGGATGTGATCGGGTCTGGTAGGAACTGCTTTGAGTCTTCTTATTCGGGCTGAGCTAGGACAGCCTGGAGCCTTATTAGGAGACGACCAGCTATATAATGTTATTGTAACAGCACATGCTTTCGTTATAATTTTCTTTTTAGTTATGCCAATGATAATTGGGGGATTTGGGAACTGACTGGTTCCTTTGATGCTAGGAGCCCCTGATATGGCTTTCCCTCGACTAAATAACATAAGTTTTTGGCTTCTTCCTCCTGCTTTATTACTTCTTCTTTCTTCAGCTGCTGTAGAGAGTGGGGTAGGTACAGGGTGGACTGTTTATCCTCCCTTGTCTGGGAACCTGGCTCACGCCGGTGGTTCAGTTGATCTAGCAATTTTTTCTTTACACTTAGCAGGGGTATCTTCTATTCTAGGTGCTGTTAATTTCATCACTACTATTATTAATATGCGTTGACGTGGTATACAGTTTGAACGGCTCCCTCTTTTTGTTTGGTCTGTAAAAATTACAGCAGTGTTGCTTCTTTTGTCTCTTCCTGTTTTAGCAGGAGCAATTACAATGCTTCTGACAGACCGAAATTTTAACACAGCATTTTTTGATCCAGCAGGAGGTGGAGACCCCATCTTGTATCAACATCTATTTTGATTCTTTGGGCATCCTGAGGTGTATATTTTAATTCTACCTGGATTTGGTATAATTTCTCACATTGTTAGTCACTACTCTGCTAAGAAAGAAACTTTTGGCACTCTAGGGATGATTTATGCTATGTTAGCCATTGGGGTTTTAGGGTTTATCGTTTGAGCTCATCACATGTTTACAGTTGGAATAGACGTAGATACTCGTGCCTATTTCACTGCTGCTACTATGATTATTGCGGTCCCAACAGGAATTAAAGTATTCAGTTGGCTTGCTACTATTCACGGAGCTAAGATTAAGTATGAAACACCCATATTATGGGCCTTAGGTTTTATTTTCTTGTTCACTGTTGGGGGACTAACTGGAATTGTATTGTCTAATTCTTCTTTAGATATTATACTTCACGATACATATTATGTAGTTGCCCACTTCCACTACGTTCTTTCAATGGGTGCGGTATTTGCTTTATTTGCGGCTTTTAATTACTGATTTCCGTTGCTAAGAGGGGTAACTTTACATTCTCGATGAACTAAAGCTCACTTTTATATTATGTTTATTGGGGTAAATGTAACTTTCTTTCCTCAACACTTTTTAGGACTAGCAGGGATGCCTCGACGGTATTCTGATTACCCAGATTGTTATACTAAGTGAAATGTAATCTCTTCGATCGGATCAATAATCTCCTTTGTGGCTGTATTATATTTCATAGTGATTGTGTGGGAGGCTTTAATTTCTCAACGAAGTGTTGTGTGAAGAACACATTTGAGTACTGCGTTAGAATGGGATAATATTCTACCTTCAGATTTTCATAATGCCCCTGAGACCGGAGCATTAGTTGCTTAAATTTCTTTTAGGGTTTTAATAAGATATGGGTCTATGAGGACAATTAGGATTTCAAGACGCAGCTGCTCCTCTTATAGAAGAGCTAATTTTTTTCCATGATCATGCTATAATGATTTTGGTTATAATTATTAGCTTGGTTGGGTACGCCGCTCTTTCTTTAATATTAAATAACTATACGTGTCGGTCTCTAGTAGAAGGGCAAGAAATTGAGACTATTTGAACAGTTATTCCTGCTGTAATTTTAGTTTTTCTGGCCCTTCCTTCTCTTCGCTTACTATACTTGTTAGACGAAGTCGGTAATTGTAGATTAAGTGTAAAAACAATTGGTCACCAATGATACTGAAGTTATGAGTATTCGGATTTTCCGAGTATCGAGTTCGATTCTTATATAATTCCAACTAATGAGCTAGAACCCGGAGATTTCCGATTATTGGAAGTCGATCACCGGATAGTTCTTCCGACGCAAACGGATATTCGAGTTTTGGTAACTTCCGCAGATGTAATTCATTCTTGAACTGTTCCCTCATTAGGGGTTAAGGTAGATGCTGTACCAGGACGCCTAAATCAATTAGGTTTCTTTATCAAGTATCCTGGAGTTTTTTATGGACAATGTTCTGAGATTTGTGGAGCAAATCATTCTTTTATGCCTATTGTTGTAGAAGCCATTCCTCTAAAGAACTTTATGGAGTGAGTTGTTAGGGTTTCTGAGTAAAGAGTTAGTTAAAATATAATATAGGATTGTCAGTCCTAAGTTACTAATACAATTTAGTACTTTTTATATGCCACAGTTGTCTCCCTTAAATTGAATTTTACTATTTGTTTTGTTTTGATCTGCTGTCTTGTGTATGTCTGTGTTGCTTTGGTGATCTAGAAAAATTTTTTTCCAAGGAAGTTCTTCTTCTTCTAAAGTTTTAAAGGAGAATAAATGAAATTGATAAATAAGAATGCTTGTTGATATTTTCTCTTCGTTTGATGACAATAATCAGGTTTTTATGTCTTTATATGTTTTAATGTGACTTTTTTCTCTTGTTACAATTGTTCTTTTCAGGTCTTCTTACTGAGTTATATCCCCACGATGAGTGAGTGTTATCTCAGTTTTTAAGGAAACCGGGTCGTCCCAGGTTTTCCGCTCTTACGGAATTAACATAGGGGGGTTTGTTAACATTATTTCAGGGCTTTTTCTGTTCCTGATTGTAATAAATTTAAGCGGATTAATTCCTTATGTTTTTAGAGCTACAAGACACCTTGCTATTTCACTTTCTTTGGGCATACCGCTGTGACTTACTCTAATTATTTCTGCTGTTTTCTTTAACCCGAGTTCAGTAGTAGCGGGGCTTCTTCCTATGGGTGCCCCTGCACCCCTAAATCCATTTCTGGTTATTATTGAGACTGTTAGAATTTTAGTCCGGCCTATCACGCTTTCTGTTCGACTAACTGCAAATATAAGGGCTGGGCATATTGTATTGACTTTGATTGGTAATTACTTGACGGCTAGCTTCTTTATGTCTTCAGTATTCTCAATGGTCTTATTATTATGTATTCAAATTTTCTATACTATCTTTGAGTTTGGTATTAGCCTGATTCAAGCTTATATTTTTTGCTTGCTAATTACTCTATATTCAGACGAACACCCACATTAATATAGATAAAACAAACTTTATTTTTAAGTTACTATGGTTGTAAAAGAATATATTATTCATTTTTGGGGTATGAACCCAACAGCTTACATTTTAGCTTATTTTACAGTTTGTTGAGGAGACTTAACTCCGTTAATAGATCTACAGTCTACCGCCTTCCACTCAGCCATCAAACAAACACACCAGGATGTTCTCCTTCCTTGATTTTGCAGGTCAATGTTTTTCATAAACTATAGTGCGCAAGGTTTAAAGATATTTCTTTATTTTAAGCTTTGAAGGCTTACAGTTTTATTAACTTAAAACCTTACCAGGAGGCTACGATCCTCTCCTAAGAAATCAAAATTCTTTGTGCCCTAACACCGCTCTGTAATAGAACTTATCTCTTTTAAATTATATTTAACCTTTCTGCTTGGAAGGCAGATGTACTTGACATACTCAAGAGATATTTCTAATAAACTACTTTATTCCTTTAGAATGAAAATCTAATGTGCAAATTTACACCATAGAAACATAGTTATTATTTAGTTTTCTATGTGACTACCATAATTTCTTGTAAAAAAAGGTCTTCAAACTTAAAGATCTACATAGATTAAAGCTTGGCTCTGACTTCAAGTATGATAAAGAACTAAAAAACACACATGGTTTTTATGGAAGGAGGCGAGGAGAAGAGTAAACACATAGATTAGAAAAACAATGTCTGTTTTCTCTTTATAATATTATAGTTTTAAATGATATTTTGAAATGTCCCGCTAACACCAGTGCTGAAGGTTAAAAAAAAGTGTAAACTTGGGTTAATTTAGTTCAGAAAATCTGGTTAACTTGGTGCCAGCATCCGCGGTTAAACCAAGAAGATTAAGTCATGCATTTTTGGTGAAAAGACAGTTAAGCGGAATAAAAGTTTGTTTAATAGCCATCAAGAAGTAAAATTCGTAGATAGTTTAGAAACTTATTCAAAACTAAAAAGCTGAAGCTGTGACACCCTTGAGGGAAACTGGGATTAGATACCCCACTATTCTTGGAGGTAAAAAAATATAAATTTACCAGAGTACTATGGATCAATTACATTTAAAACTCAAAGAGCTTGGCGGTGTTTTAGACTCTTTAGGGGAGCCTGTCTCATAATCGACAATCCACGTAAGACCTGACCTTTATTTGCTTTCAGTTTGTATACCGTCGTCGTCAGGTAACTTTTTAGAAAAAAGAAGTTAGCAAAAGAGTTTCTAATAAACTCTCACGTCAGATCAAGGTGCAGCCAATATAAAGGAGAGGATGGGCTACAATTATAAAAGTTATAATTACGGAATAACTGCCTTAAATAGCAGTTATGAAGGAGGACTTAAAAGTAAAACACAATACATAAGTGTATTGAATCGAGCTCTGAAACGTGCACACATCGCCCGTCGCTCTCGTTGAAAAACGAGATAAGTCGTAACATAGCAGGGGTAATGGAAATTGTCCCTAAACTAGAAACATAGTATAATTAAAATACATTTCACTTACACTGAAAATATACTTATATATAAGTTGTTTTTAATAACAAATATAAATATGAATGTTATAATTAAACTAAAAACATTTACAAATTTAGTAAAGGTGATAGAAATTTATTTTGAATAATAGAAGTACTGAGCAGGAAACCCTTAATTATTAAATAGAAAAAATAAACCTTTGTACCTTTTGCATCATGGTTTAGCTAGATTTATTTTTCGTAAGAAATTTCTCGAAACCTAATGGGCTATTTTTAGTCGGCAATATTAGATGCCTAAAAACTAATTGTGGCAAAAATTTTTTTAGAACTAAAAATAGAAATGAAATTTTATTCGTATTAGGTGATAGCTAGTTCTTTTCTAAAAGTATAGAAGTACTGCAAATTTTTTTGTATCACAGGATATTTTCCTTTGGTATGTATAGAAATTTAGTTAGGCTTTTGAGGATAAGCTCAAAAGCATAAAATATGTATTTTAAATGCCAAGAAGTTAAATTTAGGCTTGAAAATGGCCACTATGTATGATTTTGTTATAATTTCATTACTCCTATCAGCATAAAATCGATTTACTTTTATTAAGAAGAGAAAACTTTTTAATTGAACAAAAAGCTAAGCACATGCTAAAATGAGTATCAATTAAATTATATTTTTTATTATCTTAAATATATAAACTAAATAAAAAATACCAATTATAAATTGTTAAAAGGAACTCGGCAAAACCCAATTCCGCCTGTTTATCAAAAACATGGCTCCCTGTTTTTTCACATAGGGAGTCGGACCTGCTCGGTGAATTATTTTAACAGCCGCGGTACTCTGACCGTGCAAAGGTAGCATAATCATTTGCCTTATAATTGAAGGCTAGTATGAATGGTTTGACGAGAATTGAGCTGTCTCTTTTCAACTAAATATAATTTTATTAATAGGTGAAGAAGCCTATATTTAATTGAAAGACAAGAAGACCCTATCGAGCTTTAAGGAATTTAATAGACTCGCCATATATTTATAGAAAAACGAGACTACTAAAAACTTTGGTTGGGGCGACTGAGGAACAAATAAAGCTTCCTCTTGATTTAAAATAACTTACAGGTATTGATCCAATAAATTTGATTAAAGGAATTAGTTACCGTAGGGATAACAGCATAATCCCCTTTGAGAGTCCTTATCGAAAAGGGGGTTTGTGACCTCGATGTTGGACCAGAATACCCAGAAGATGCAGCCGTCTTCAATGGTTGGTCTGTTCGACCATTAAAATTCTACGTGATCTGAGTTCAGACCGGCGTGAGCCAGGTCAGTTTCTATCTTCAATTTTGACAGTGGCCTTAGTACGAAAGGACCAGGCTACTACAAAATATTTGTAGCACATTGATTTAATATAAATAATAATTAAGTTGATAAACATCAAATTAGCAAAGATTAATGCAATTGACTTAGGATCAATAGACATAGGTGAAACCCCTTTATTTGATATATAAAGATGGCAGAAAAAGTGCATTAGGTTTAAGCCCTAAATATGAAGATTAAATTTCTTCTCTTTATAATGTATATTTCCGTTATTTCATGTTTATGCTCTTATGTTTGTGTTTTATTGGCTGTCGCTTTTTTTACTCTTTTAGAACGAAAAGGACTAAGGTACATACAACTACGTAAAGGACCTAATAAAGTCGGGATTATAGGTCTTCCGCAGCCTATTGCAGATGCAGCTAAACTTTTAACTAAGGAGATTGCCAAGCCAACTATGGCTAATTATTCTCCTTATTTTGTAGCTCCTGTCTTTAGCTTCATTTTAGCTCTGTTGCTTTGACAACTTTATCCTAGACTATATTCTTTAGGGTACTTTAAATGAGGTATCTTATTTTTCTTGTGTGTTTCGGGCATAAATGTCTATGGAACTTTGTTAGCAGGATGAGCTAGAAACTCTAAATACGCATTATTAGGAAGCTTACGGGCGATTGCCCAAACCATTTCCTATGAAATTAGAATAGCCTTAATTCTCCTATTTCCTTTATTTTTAGTTGGAACTTTTAGCTTCATCGAAGTAAAAGAATCCCAGGAAATTATTTGATTAAGTTTTTTAATAATCCCGGTTTCCTTAATTTGATTTGTAACTTGTGTTGCCGAGACTAATCGAGCTCCCTTTGACTTTGCTGAGGGAGAGTCGGAACTAGTTTCCGGTTTTAATATTGAATACGGGTCGGCAGGATTTGCCCTTATTTTTTTAGCAGAATATGCTAATATTTTAGTCATAAGGCTTTTTTCTGCTCTTCTTTTTTTCGGGGGTAGATCTATTTTTTTTATAGATAGAGATATCGTATTTATACTAAAGGTCTTATTTTTTGCGTTTTTGTTTATTTGAGTTCGAGGAAGGTACCCTCGATTCCGTTACGACCTTTTAATGGGGCTGACCTGAAAAGGCTTTCTCCCCGCCTCTTTATCGTGTTTATTAATAATTGCAATGTTGGCTTCTTGTATTTATTATTAATTGCCCCGAAAATGTAGTTTAATTAAAACATTAGCATTGGAAGCTAGAGATTAGGTCTTACTCCTACATTTCGAAATGACTGCCTTAATTATTTTTAGTATAGCATTTTCCAGATTTCTTTTGCTTCCATTTATATCTCAACCTTTAAGACTGGGACTAGTTGTGATAATGTCTACATTATTTATGTGTATCACTAGAGCAATCACATTGTCTTCCTGGTATGGGTATATTCTCTTTTTGATTTATGTTGGGGGACTATTAGTGATGTTCGCCTACGTGGCTGCTCTATCTCCGAATGTTTTGTTTGGTAGAGGATCCCCTCTCATTTTCTTTGCTTTTTCTTTCTTTATTTTCCTGGTATTTCTATTTAACCTAAATTTAATTGATCTTCCTCTACTTAACTATATTAGGGAAGCTAGAAGGCTTGGTTTTTTAAAAGTTTACGGTTCTGAGATAGTATCTCCGCAAATAATTTCTATCCTTATTGGTTTAGCTATCATTCTTTTAATTAACTTAATTGTCGTGGTAAAAATTTGCTATTACACCCACACTTCTTTACGCCCTTTTAGAAGATAAAACTGCTCATGCGAAGACCTATTCGAAAGGTTCACCCGGTTTTAAAAGTTCTTAACGGAGCTTTTGTAGATCTCCCTGCTCCTTCCAATCTTTCAGTCTGATGAAATTTTGGATCATTACTAGGCCTATGTTTAGTTATCCAGATTGCCACTGGCCTATTTCTCGCTATACACTATACAGCTCATGTAGACCTAGCTTTTAGTTCTGTTGTCCACATTAGTCGAGATGTAACTTATGGTTGGCTTTTACGAGCCCTACACGCTAATGGAGCTTCTTGATTTTTTATTTGTCTATATTTCCACATTGGGCGAGGAATCTATTACGGTTCCTATTTATACCTCCATGTGTGAAATGTGGGTGTAATCTTGTTATTTTTAATTATGGGTACGGCTTTTTTAGGCTATGTACTACCATGGGGACAGATGTCTTTTTGGGGGGCCACTGTAATTACAAATTTGTTATCTGCTGTTCCTTACCTTGGAAAAATATTAGTAGAGTGAGTATGAGGCGGCTTTGCGGTAGACAATGCTACTCTTACACGATTTTTTGCGCTCCACTTTTTATTGCCTTTTGCTGTTGCTGGTTTGGCAATTTTACACATACTGTTCCTTCATGAAACAGGCTCTAATAATCCACTAGGATTAAACAGAGACGGAGAAAAGGTACCCTTCCATTCTTATTATACTTTTAAAGACATAGTGGGATTTATTGTCGTAGTCTCTTTACTTACTATGCTAGCTTTATTTTCTCCCCAGCTTCTGACAGACCCTGAGAATTTTATTCCGGCTAACCCCCTTGTAACCCCAGTTCACATCCAGCCAGAGTGGTATTTTCTCTTTGCGTATGCTATCCTTCGGTCTATTCCTAACAAGCTAGGAGGGGTTTTAGGATTAGCAGGATCTGTTGCTATTTTATTCATTTTACCTTTTACGCACCAAAGAAAATTTCGATCCACTGCATTCTACCCACTAAATCAAATTTTATTCTGAACATTTATCGGTATTTTCTTTATTCTAACTTGAATTGGAAGATGCCCGGTGGAGGCCCCTTACGAGCAAATTGGACAAGTTTTCACAGTACTATATTTTATGTATTTCGTACTAAACCCTGCGCTCCAGAAACTATGGGATAATATTTTAGATTACTAAAACTAATAGTTGCTTCCTGGGGACAGTTTGTCTTGAAAACAGACTTTAAGTGTTCGATTCACTTGGTAACTTAAAACAATAAGAATATATAATTCACTTTTGGCTTACAAGACCAATGCTCTAGCTTAAGCTATTATTGCTTATATGAAATGAGTACATTTTACCTAACGCTATTAAGTATATTTGGAATTTTAATAAGATTTCTTACCCTTTCTTTGCAATATAAACATTTGTTAAGAATTCTTCTGAGGCTAGAAGCTATTACTATAAGCCTCTTTATCATAATATTTTCGGTCTCTAACAATGTAATATTAAGAGGACAAGCTTCACTTATTCTCATTACTATGGGTGCCTGTGAAGCAAGCTTAGGCCTAGCTATTTTGGTTGCCATTATTCGAAGGGAAGGAAATGACTACGTCTCAAGATTTTCTAGTTACAACTGCTAGGTTTAATTCTAATAGGGCTTTCATTTATATTACTACCAAAAAACTATTCGTGATATCTTAAAATATGATCTCTTGGTTTAGGCAGTATGATTTCCTTAATTCACTTATTTACTCCCTTTTTCTCTTATGAGAGAATCAATTTAATAATGGCTTATGACTCCCTCTCTAGAATTCTAATTTCTTTAACTTTATGGATCTCTCTTATGATGATATTAGCTAGCCAAAACAGCGTAAAAATTAATAATAATAACCACATACTCTTCTCTTTCTTCCTACTCTTACTAAATTTAATTTTGATTATTACTTTTTTAGCATCAAGAAGACTCTTGTTCTATTTTATGTTCGAGGCTTCCCTAATTCCCACTTTATTACTAATTCTAGGGTGAGGGTATCAACCAGAGCGATTACAAGCTGGCATATACATGATAATCTACACTGTAGCCGCTTCTTTGCCCCTTCTTTTAACCATCTTGTGGGCTTCTCAAGAACTTTTCACTAGAAAAATGCTTTTAGGAAGACTTCTCCGTAATTCAGCTGTAGGCCCAGAAAGAGTCTGGACCTGGAATATCTTAGTAATTTTGATTTTTAGGGCTTTTCTCGTAAAGTTACCCATGTTTATAGTCCATTTGTGACTTCCTAAGGCCCATGTGGAGGCCCCTGTGGCAGGATCTATGGTTTTGGCCGCAATCCTACTAAAACTTGGAGGTTATGGAATTTTGCGTTTTTATCAATATCTTAATTTCTTTCCCCTAGAAAATTTAATTGTAATTTTTTCTCTTGCAATTTGGGGCGGTGTACTCACTAGAATCATCTGTTTCCGACAGATTGACCTAAAATCCCTAATTGCTTACTCGTCTATTGGGCACATATCTCTCATATTAGCAGGAGTTTTTTCTAATTCTTCGTGAGGGTGAGCAGGAGCATTAGTTTTAATAATCTCACATGGATTTTGCTCTTCCGCTCTTTTTGCTTTAGCAAATTATACATATGAAAAATCTCACACGCGAAGCCTGTTTTTAAGAAAAGGAATGCTAATGTTATTGCCCTTACTTAGAATATGATGGTTCTTCTTTTGTATTATAAACATAGCGGCTCCGCCTAGAGTAAACTTGCTGGGAGAAATTCTAATTTTTCCTTCAGTTATTTTTAGCTCTACGTACTACTTCATTCCGTTAGGACTAATAAGGTTTTTGGCTGCTTTATATAGCATATATCTCTTTACTTCTATCCAGCACGGCGGAAGCCCGAAATTTGTTAAACCTTTTAATCAGTTTAAGTCGGCAGGATTTCTCCTGCTATTCTTACACTGAATTCCAGGTAATTTTTTAATCCTAAAAAGAGAACTTGTATTTATATGAGCTTAATGTCAAGTTAGTTTACTGAAAACATCAGCCTGTGGATTTGAAGATGAAAATACCCTTTTCACTTGACCATGTTTATAAAATTGAAATCTTCCTCTATTAGTTCACTTTTTTTGCTTTCTTACAGTGCTTTTTTACTCCCTATCACTATAATGTTTGTTTTAAAAGAAATAACCATCATTATAGAATGAAGAATTATCCAAGTTAGGTCATGCATAATGACTATGATTTTTATCCTAGACCCCATTAGACTTAGTTTTAGAAATGTGGTTTGTCTAATTTCTGGCTGTGTTATGTTATTTTCCTCTAGCTACATGTCTCATGATCCTTTCCTAAAGCGATTCACTTGACTAGTAATGCTATTTGTTTTGTCTATAAATCTTTTAGTATTTATTCCAAGCTTACCTGCCTTGTTACTAGGATGAGACGGCCTTGGTATCGTTTCTTTCGTTCTTGTAATTTACTATCAAAATATAAAGTCTTTGGGGGCAGGAATACTAACTGTTTTGGCTAACCGAATTGGAGACGTTATAATTTTAATATCTATTGGTTTGCTTGTACTTCAGGGTCACTGAATAATTACCTCAATCTGAGATTTTTACCTAAGGACTTGAGTCGCAATCACAATTACCATTGCAGCCATAACTAAAAGGGCCCAGATTCCGTTTTCAAGCTGACTTCCTGCAGCTATGGCTGCACCTACCCCAGTTTCAGCCCTTGTACACTCTTCAACCCTGGTTACGGCAGGGGTATTCCTAATTATTCGTTTTTTCCCGTTTTTAAGTTCTATTTCTGGATTTAAAACTTTTCTTCTGTTTGTTTCAGTCCTAACCCTTCTCATGGCCGGAATTGGGGCGAACTACGAAAATGACCTAAAGAAAGTAATTGCCCTCTCTACTTTGAGGCAGTTAGGCGTTATAATAATAAGACTAGGCATGGGAATGCCCTACCTTGCTTTGTTCCACCTTTATACCCACGCTCTCTTCAAAGCTTTATTGTTCCTGTGTGCCGGAATAATTATCCATAACAGCTCAAATACCCAGGACATTCGGCACATGGGCCTTTTATTTTCTCAGGCCCCTCTTACAGTAGGCTGTATAAATGTAGCAAACTTGGCTCTTTGTGGGGCACCCTTTCTCAGCGGATTTTACTCTAAAGATCTCATTTTGGAGTTTTCTCTTCACAGCCCCACTAACTTTTTAATGGTTTTGTTGATCTTTTTGGCAACGGGAATGACGGCTGCTTATTCTTTACGCCTTTCTTTTTGTTCTCTATGAGGAGCTATGAAGAATACCGCCTACCACGGAAAACAGGAAGCAGATCCTTACGTAAATTGAGCCACAACCACTTTAGCCTTAGCGGCAATTGGAGCAGGCCTTTATCTTCAAAACATTTTTTTAGACTTCATGCCTACCCCTTTTGTACTTCCTTTCTTTTATAAGATACTCACCATGGTAGTAATCTTTATGGGCCTATTTACAGCTTCCATTTTGTGGGACTCAAATCACAACTCTGTTAGAATAAATAAAGCAAAGTTCTTCTTCTCAACAATATGATTTTTAGCCCCCATCTCAGCTCAGCCAGTAACCAAGTTTTCAATAATACTAGGAACAAACATAATAAAATCCATTGACATGGGTTGATTGGAAATTTTAGGTGGGCAGGGTAGCTCATTTGTAACTAGAAACTTATCAACCCTTAATCAAAAGTTACAGATTAAAACTTTTAACTTTTTCATTGCCTTAATATTACTCTCCCTTATCATCTTTATTCAATTTTAGCTTAGATAGCTTACACACAGAGCATAGCACTGAAGATGCTAGGGTGACAAACAATTGTCTCAA
>JAUZNI010531096.1:9331-21555 GCA_034780235.1 Concholepas concholepas | reverse complement strand
CCCGAAGTCGGAATGTGGCTACCTAAATGGTGGGAGAGAAACGGTCGCATACGCAAAATCTCACCATTGGTGAACCTTGGAGCTCTAGCCGAGGAACGAAGAAGAAGATTTCAAGATCATCTTGATACAGTATCTGTTTTTTGTCGTTTTCATTTTAAGGTCATCTTTATTATTTTCATAACCAAATAAGTGTTGAATCAATGTAATAAGTTTCCTGCTCATCAGATTTTAGGTGGAGACGCAAGTCTAAAATGAAGTAATGGAATCAAACCATTTTGCAAGTAATGTCATAGTTTTGCACTCTTCCCCCCACCCCTCCCACCACCACCTTGCAAAAAAAAAAGAAGTAAACTTAAAGCAGAACTAAGATTTGTGAAGATTTATTGAAGGTTATTGCCGGTGCTGTCATAACGGTTGGAAAACTTCATGCAGTTTCATAGTGTCTTCAGTATAGGAATAAAAATGAAGAGAAGGGGTGTAATGGAAGTTTTCTTCATTTTTAAAAGGTGTCTTATGTGTGGTACTTTGTTACTTTGTAGTAATGACATAATTTAGCTTTAATTCATAATCCAAATTGTATGTGAAATTTAAACTGTCTTTATTGCATCTATATAAATTTGTTATGAGTATGAAGGAAAAACATTGAAAGCAGTAAACATATCAAAAATGTTTTAAAGATTTCAATAAGTCAACTGAATTTTGTCATATTCTTAACATGAAAGTGTAATGAGTTGCTTAAATTTAATTTATAGTTGTGTGCTGATATAAAACTGAAAGCCAATGTCTTGCTTTCAAAAGAGCTACTTTAAAAAAAAATTTTGATCACTTTGATGTTTTATGCGACCTAATCCATTCAATTTTGTTTCCCATTTCTGCTTTTAAGCTAAGTTTATTCAGACTTTTTAAAAATCATATTTTGGTAATTGCAGGCATACATAATTGATGATGATGCTCTTTGCACAAGTGCATGGGTGCTTTGTATTTTGTGCAGATATTATTTTGTCTGACTTAGCTTTATAACTTCAGTCTTTATGGTTTCATGATGCTGCTTTTTATTGTCATGGCACAACGAATTGAACTTAAAAAAAAAAGAAAAAAAAGATAACAGAAACATGACTGGCTTTTTCTTTTGTTTTTTAACCCGTTTCTCTGTTGTCAAAATATTTGTTTAAAGGACTGGAAGATATTTTGAAAAGAAATACTGCAAAATCATATTTATTGATATCAAAGCAGATGGCAAAATATATGAATGTGGATGTGTACATATGACTATGATGTTTATTGTCCCAAGTTGCCTTGTCCTGAATCAGGCAAAAGATTCTAGTCTGAAGTGAAGGTAGTTGCAGTGGTCTGTACTTCCCTGATCTGACTGCCGTAGTATTTTCCCTTTTCATATCAGTCTGCTGACTTGGTACCCACACCATCAATCCAACAGTCGCTGACATTTGTCCTGCATTTGATTGCTGTCCAGTGTCCCTTGGCAGTTTGCAGATATTTTACTCCCATGATATCACTTGCAAATTTGTCGGAAACTGCTTGTACATGTATGTGTGGTTCATGTTTGGTGATGGTGTTATTGTATGTTTGGTTTTGTTGTTTTCTGTTTTAAAGGAATGTGAGCGGTGTTGTATTCAGTGTGCAGAAGTAGGGGTAGTGTAATAACTATGATTTGAATCTGTGTTATGATCTGCATTCATCCCGGGGATGATAATCTTCATAATTTTTTTCAGGAAGTTTTAAAGATTTTTTTTCATATTCTTTTCTGAAACTTACAAAGCTTTTGTTTTTAGGTGGATTGTTTTCTGTTTCCTTAGAAATGGGTGTGATGTTAATCAGTGCAGTGCAAGAGATGAGGTCAGTTTGAGAAACCTGTTTCAGAGCATTTAAGATAAGATTTAGAACTTGAATGTGAACATTGTGACATACAAAGTCGTGCATTACTCGAATGTTTTATTTTCATAGTTGCTTTTAATATCATGATTATAATATTATATCTGGTTGTGTGATCATTGGCATTGACTACAAAGTAATAGTGTAACATCGTTTCTAAGTCATTTGTAAGAATTTTTTTCTCACTTGTGTTTTGTGCCTAGCTGTGGTTCAGTAAGCACACACAAATTATAGCTGTATGATATAATCATTGTCTGTACCTACCTGTTGGGTCAGAGAAAATGCCATACTCCATTATTTATATTCTGCAAAGATGTGGGACAGCGAAGTTAGTCCTTTAATCTTTTTTTGAAACTTTACTTAGTTATTTTTTTGTATTTGGTTAATATTTTGAGCTATACACATAAAATCTGAACTAGACCGAAGTTAGAGTGCATCACAATCAAGTGTCATATCACAGAATTGTTCAAGAACTAAGGAACTATGAGTCTCAATCTGTTATTCCACTTTTTTCTAGTTTCATTGTGTGCTTTAGGCTGTAAATGGTTTAGGGTTAGAATGGTGGACTTATTTTGTGGGAGCATTTGGAGATGTTATATTGGTATAACTGTTTATCTGTGCCATCATAAAATATTATAAGTTTCTATTAACAGGCTTACTCATTCCTGTTTTCCGACCCAGCCTTACTGTTTTGAAGACGTAGAACATGCTGTGATGGAATTGCTCTGTTATGTATCTGCTCAATACCATTGTATGATTCCTTAGATGATTGTTATTGAGTTTAATTCAAGATAAGAACTGTCCAGTGTTAATGCTTAGTTCCAACATACTCGAGCCAGAGATAAATTTCTGTGAAAGTTGTGCACAACAAGGTAAAAGTTTAAATATTATTGAAGTTGTTTTGAAAATAGGCTGCTGTCATAATGTGGATGATCTCTGCTTGCATGGGAAGTTAAGTCTTTCACACGATTTGGGATTGATTTCATATCAAAATCTCTTGAAAATTTAACTTGAGACACAAGTCGAAGGTCACAAAGCTAGGGAATAAAATTTTTTCTTTCTTCCTTTTTTGAATGGTTAAATGTCATTTGAAGTACCATTGTTATCACTAATGTAAGCGAATGTGTTGGGGGGGGGGGGGGGTGGGGTGCACACAGGGGGAAATTTTCTACACATATTGTGCATTTTTATGGAACTTAACAAAATCCAGTTGCTCCTTCAACCGTGGATCTGATACATGGTCCTAATATCCAGCATTGTTCATAATGATCAAGCAATTCTCAGAGCCTGCTTGCCTGCCTTACATTGGAAATCACTAATGCAGTATTTCCTTTTGCCCATGATTCAGAATTTTCTGAGTGGGATCAGTTGAAATGTTGAACAATACATTTTTTTACTCCTTAGATCAAAGGTCGAACGAACCCTGCATTACTTCATAACTTGGAAAGAAAAAAAATCTGCAACTTTTCTGAATAAATCTTTTTTTCACATGTGGAGGAAAAGTGACACTAACTCAGAAAAATAGAAAATAAAAACTGAAGGGATGCTATACACAAAGTCAATTCTGAAAAGGCTGTCCATATTTTTTAAATACTTCATGCTACCTGTAGCATTTTTTTTCTGCAGCTATTCAGTATCGTAGAGCTCAGTCACTACAGAGCTTACAAAAGTAAGTCGGTGGTATATAACAGTGACTAAGAAAACAGTTTCGTCATAATAGCAACTATGTTGTAAGAATATACAGTATACTAATGTATTTAAGTAGCATTTTTATTGCAAGAGCCCACAAAATTGAGCAGTTGTATATTTGTAATACGCATTCATTTATATAGCAGAAATGTTAATTGAGCAACAGTTAAAGTCTTTGTTTTGTAAGCAATCATTTATGGATATGTCATTGTGTGTGTGTATGAGCATTTCTAGGTCTGTGTAAACTGTTGGGGGAAGAGGAGATGAGAGTGTAAAGACTGGTGGTGATGTAATGGGAACAGCTTGTTTTCTTTCCAGAGATACATGTCCAAAATGTGTGATTATGTTGAAGGGGTTTATTTTCCGGTATTGGCCTGTAATAGTGATGCCGATGCCAGATGGTTCTCTTTATGTCAGCAGCTTCCAGTGTAACACGTGTTGTATTTTGTGAGAGAAAGCACTGGTGTTTGCATGATTCGCATAAAGAACCTTTGCATTCCAGACCGATTATCTGAAGAAAGTGTTGTGTTTTCTGCCAAAGTCATGTTTTTGTGTATTCCAATGCCATGAAATGTGTATATATATTGTTTTTGTTGATATAGTTTCCACCATTGCGCCCCGCCCCCTCCCCCCCAAAAAAAAACAAAAAAAGAAAGAAAAAAAAGTGGTGGTGCTGGGAGTAATGAATTGAGAATCTATTTGAAGGGGTTGCCAGTTCATACTGTATCAAAACGATAGTTGATGATCATGCAATGGAATTTGAATGCATCAAAATCATGTACATGTTTGAAAGTTAGTTTGTAGCAAGATGTGTTGATTATAAGGT
Source organism: Concholepas concholepas (assembly GCA_034780235.1). Classification (NCBI taxonomy): domain Eukaryota; kingdom Metazoa; phylum Mollusca; class Gastropoda; order Neogastropoda; family Muricidae; genus Concholepas; species Concholepas concholepas. Next base: position 17,150 of record JAUZNI010531096.1, on the reverse strand, counting down.
TATTGATTTAAAAAAAATATATATCTATAAATAAATTGTGGCAATAACATGTTTGAGGGAGATGCTATTGATTTATGTTGATTTGGTTGCTGTTTATCAGTGACGAGTCCTGTTTTTTGTGTTTAGTTTGATGCTGTGAACAGTGTACTATGTTGCCATGTCTGCCTCCTCCACATATGACTGTGCACAAGGGGCCTCATTATGCCCAACGATAAATTATTTCAGTGTGGAAAGACCTAGTCCAGTGGCCAAGTACACATGCCTGAAAAAAATAACCAAAATGACCTGCACCATTTGCCAATGAGAATTACCGTACTGTCCTTCATGCTGCTCACAAGTATTTATTGATGCAATCATATTAATTATATTTGTTAGATGTATGTATTTTGTTGTCATTGACCACTCCCATTTCAGGGGAATTGAAGATGGTAATATAGAAAAGGCTTTTGTGGTTCACATTGTCACATGATCTCTTTGTGCCTGTTTGTCAAGTTTAAAAAAAAAAAAAAAAAAAAAAAGGTTGCATGATACATCCCAGTTTGTTGTTTGCATGTGTTTAAAAGGGGTATCTGCTTGTGTAAGCAGTAACAGTTGTGGGGAAAAAAGTTAAAATCCCATTGTGGCACCCCCCCTTGATGAGTGATTTGCCTCCCACCCCCACAATTTCCCTCGTATGTAACTCTTGTCAAGACATTTTTTGGTGGTTGTTTTTTTCCTCCTGTAACAGGAACATAAACTGTAAATACACGTGTGACTTTTTTTAACTCATTTTTTTTCTTAATGAATTTTTTGTGTATTGTGGGGAGGGCAATGGCACATTTTTAGAGAATCCTTTTCATATGGTGAGGGGGTACATTGGAGACTGGTCTATTTCATTTTACTGGTGATAGGGAGATCCTGGGATGTAAAATATCTTACCAGTGTGAAAAGGTTCATGTTTATTACATTATCTACCACAGTTTGACTGGGATGTTGAACAAAGTAATGCTGTGTTAACTGACAGCAACGAACCAGAATGTCTTCACTGCGGTACATGTTTGTTATCATGTGCATTCTGCAATGTTTGTGATTATGCCTTTTACCAGAGTACAGCAATATATAGAGTAGAGTAAGATACGTGTACATTGTCAGCATTGGTCATTTTGTTGGTGAATAGAGCTTACTATTCTGGCACCATTGATTACACATGCTCACTATCTATGTATGGTTCTGATCTTTTCAGTGTACAGTATGAATATATTGAAAACAAGTATTGGTACATTCTCATTCTGTTTAGTTTCTCTTTATTTTTTTGTGTGGTTTTCTTTTGTTGCTGTTTTTGTTTCATGCTGGTTTTCACAAAAGGCACATGCATTATAAATTGCTTTTGGGGCATTGAAATTGCTCCATCTCCCACCTTTTCTCTTTAGTTGCTCTGTTCATTTCCCACCAACATTCCTTCTAGTCTTGTTTTAAATGCTCGCCATCCACTACCCCCCCCCCCAGAAAAAAGAAGAAAAGTTGAGAGAAAAAATAGTGAACTTGCAAGTATTACAGGTAGATGCATCCGTGTGCAGCTTCAGACTTTTATCTGGCAGTCACATAGTGGCTGCTCACACCTGAAACAGAGGTTACCATATAGTTTGAGTAATGTGACAGAGGGATCTTGTTAAAGGCTAGGAAGAGTCTACTTGGCCTCTTTTTTTCAGGGATGGTGCCCATTTGCGCAGTTTTTTTGGTAGCGTTTCACTCATACCAAAGACCTTGTGTCAGCTTCGTCAGTGCGCTTCTATAGCTGGTGGGGAAGATTTTGTGCATAAGATTTCCATCAGTTTGGCATCAGGTGTTCATGCAGTTTTGCCTCGAGGTTTCTGAACACCCACTACCCCTGTCCCCAGCTTCAAGTGCTGCTGCAGTTACATCCCCCCAACCCAGCTGTACAGTTTTTTTTGTTACACTCACCACATGAGGTTTAGTCTTTTGGATGAATATGGAATCATCAAAGGTTTATGGTACACTTTTGTTTCAAACTTTGAGAACGTTTTCATCAGCCTTTCAGGTATGTATTTTCTATGGAAATGATATACCGTGGATTGTTTTTCTGTCTCTGAGGGATGCATTCTCAGTCTGAGAAAGGGTGTTCATTTGTGTAAGGCTTGATGGATTGAAAGTTCACAGAAAAGCAGCTACCTGCTGGGAAAATGTTGTCAAACTTACAGAGCAGAAGCAAGAAACCATCTCTTTTCCACAGAAAAATGCTGTTTTTACTTTGCAGTATGGGTTTTTTGGGGTGACTTTTGAAGATATGGTTTTGGGAGTGAATTTTCAGAAACTAACAGCAAGCAGATTATTTTTTTAAACATGTTTTGGTTTAAACAAAATTTTATTAGATTGAAACAACATAGCAGCAACACATAAAGGTTTCGTTCTTCCTTTCACCTTTCAAGTCATCCCACCTCAGAAAAAAGGAGTAAATACATCACCTGTCATGCAAAACAGGAAGCTCCTAGGATAAAAAGTGAAACATGTTTTACATCTGTAAGTTATGTAATTGGTCTAAAAAAAGAAGAAGGGGGGGGGGTCAGAATACAATTGTTATGAATTGAAATGTAATTTGGAAGTAGGATGTCAAAGCAAGAACATGGCTGCTGGACCATTTTGAATTTTAAGGAACTGTAAACTGTTGAGATAGAGTTTTGTAATGGGTTTACATGAATACTCTTTTTTTCAAACTGGATAATAAAACTAGTTGTAAAATTTTGAAGAAGCCCTAAAGAGTTAACTGATGTATATATGCACAATCAAGTGTGATTTGCAAAAAGAGAATTGGCAGCAGTTTACTTGTGTATTGTTAATGTGCTGTATTGGTCAAAGGAGTTTTTCTGCCAAAATGGTGATCAGAGAGAAATGGCTTCACTTGAACAAATGGAGCCTTTGGGAAAAAGTAATGTATTTCAGATAGTAAAACAAAGCTGAAAGAACCAAATTCGGCATTTTATTGGCTTTCCTCCCCCCCCCTTTCATGTAATTACTATCACCTTCCTAGTCCAGTTTTGGTTTTGATATTGCTGAAGTTCAAGAAGCCCTTAGAATGTGCCAGCAATAATCTTCATTTTTCCTACAGTGTTACAGCACAGACTGATTGAATTGTAACAAATATAATTTCTATGCACACAGCTGGCCGACCTTACTTGACTTAAAAATTGGTTTTGAAAGAGCTTAAGCCTTAAATACCTACTCTTAGGGGATGGCTTGGAAAGGGTTTAGTAATTTGTAATGTCGTGGTCTACTCTCCTTTTACCTCTTTCTAGCTGAAAACAGAAAACTGTTCATATTCAACATCAGAGAAATGGCTGAATGAGAGGCATATGTCAACATGTCTGCAAGGTTCATTTGATAGTTTTTGATAACTGTGCCATGGTTTTAAGCACGATGTAGGTTTGCTCAGCCGTGATATAAAAAAAATTCAAATGTTGAAATGCTGTTGTCTTTCAGACCACACAGACATATTGCAAATCCCCTCTGTATAGAACTAGGATCAACAGTTCTGTTGATGGCCATGGTTGTTTCAGTACAGTGTACAATGTATTCCATGACTTCCATTCCAAAGCAATGTGGTTTTCATCTTCAGTATATAACACTGTCTTTCTGGATTCATTGAGTTACTGATGAAAATTTGTTGCATCACGACCCCATCCATCCTTCTTGCTGCCCCACCAAGTTACAGTTCTAGTATTTCTGTTAACTGCTAGTGTCTATAATAGAACTGAAATGTCTATAGGAATGTTGACGACAGAAAGGGACTTCATGCCATAATGATATATGTACCAAAACAAATTGTATTTATTGCAGTATGAAAAGTTGTTTTTGTTGGTTTGCCTGACTCAGTGTTTGTTGGAAGTGGCAGTATTTATTGGGGAAAAATTGTTTGCTTGTGAACTTCTTCAGGATCTCATTTCTGCCGCAAGTACAATATTTATAAATAAACTATTATGTGCCAATTTTAACTTAAAAGCTAAATCAAAGATTCATTGAGTCATACTTTGCAATTCTTTTTGTGAATTGAAACATATCCATGACGGTTTGCTTCAGGGTTTCCGCTTATGCCAGACACTGCACCTCCTCTGTTGGCAGAAAATGTATTGGATCTTTCGTTGGTTGAGTATTACCTTAGAGTATATCTTAACCTGAGACTTAAAACATGTGACTTGGATATTTATCAGTTAATAGTCATAATGGCAGTGCAATAGAAAGGTGTTTTAAACAGCTTCACAGGACCATTCTTTTGTTATCGGGTTTTCTGTAGAAAACAGAACATTTCTTGATCAGAGCTTGAAATCAGAGATCCGTGTAGTAATAATGTATTTAAGTTTTCTTGAAATCCTCCCCCCTTCTTTTTTTGGGTTTTTTTTGGCAAAGTCTCTGTAATACATTACTTAAAGCAGATGAAGAGGAGCAAATATTTGCTGAATAAATTTAATTTCAGCAGAACTCAAGCGAGGTTGTAAGAATCTCTCTGAGAACAGGAGTTATCTGGAGATTGTTGTCAAAGAAACGGTTAGATTTGACCATTTGTCTTCAGCTGAGAAGCAGAAGTGATGCTATGATCCTGTGTGTTAAGATACAGCAGGTCAGAGATCTGTCAGTGTTATCCAGATAGCAGCTCCAATATGACAGAGAGCCCCTTCAACTATTTATCATGGGTTGATTCTATGCTTATGTAATACAATTGTGAAAACTGCTCTCTGGTTTTGAGCTATAGAGTAAAGAATCAAATCATAAGTAGGAAATATTATGTAGGTGCTGATGGCCACCAAGCCAGTGGTCAGTATGTTAAGTTTTTAACTTTAAAACGGTCATTGTAAAATGTTCAAAGTATTATGGACATTTCTTTGTAAAAATGTTCAAAGTACTATGGAAATTTTGTCTGAAAGGGAGAACAGATACTGGAGGAAAAAAATTGATAAGAGAACGCTACTGATGATCACTGTTCATTTGGTCCGCAGGGCTGTAGATTGATTGTATGAAGAGGAGGTACTTTGCTGGCTCACTATCTCACTTGACAGTTTCTGGTGGCCTCTGTTGTTGATATGCTCTCACCAACAAGACTTTGTGTTCATCCTTGAGATTGTATTGTTTCTGAAGTTGTACTGTACCATATTGGATTTTTTTTTTTTTTATCATAATGCTCTGTCTGGCTGAATGCCTTATAGCATGGAATTGCCATTGTTCCTTGTGTGGTCTCATTTTTGTTAAAGAACATTTTAAAGTCTGATAATGATAGACTAAAAGATGGTAGGATGGATGCTTTTTTATTTGTGTTTTTATTTGTTTGTTTTTATGGTTATGTTTTTGTTGTTTTTTTAACAAAGAGGGAGATTTTAGGGGTAAGTGTTTCATGCCTGGATAGCTTGATCAGTAGATGGACTTCGAAACAGTTTCTTTCAGCAGTTCTGATTTAATGTATGTTCACATCAGAAAAATATGGATGCATTGACAGTTGTGTAAATAGTTTTCTTTTTATGAAGATTCATTTTAATGCACAGCTAAAGATTAATCAAAGCTCAAATCTTAAATGATCCTATAAATTATGGCGATAAAGATTCTTTTGTGAGTACTTTAGTTTTATGTCTGCCTTTAAGGTTTCAAGATTGAAAACATGTGTGATTAACCATATCTCATGGGCAATTTCCTGTGTTCATCATCTTTATGGCAAAGCTGTAAGCCATGAATCCAGTCAAGGACAGCTTGAATATGAGCCATGTGATTCCTTCTTTTGTTTGTTTTGTAAGTCATCTTTGTGTTTAATGATAAGTCTGTGAAAACAAGTGAGTAATGCAAAAAATTAGAAATGTAGACTATTTTTGGTTAAGTGAGTTTTTCTGTGGAATGTAGAAAATCATCCAGTGAAAGTTGTGGGGTTTTCCATTGAGCAGACATGAAAGGACTAAATTTTGTCATGTTAACGTGGGGTTTTTTTTTCCTTCTTTCTTTCTTCTTCTCTTTTGTTACTTTTTCCAGACAAGAACGTGAACTGGAGATTTGAATTGGCAGACATTGTTTTCCATATATTTGCCTTTGTCATTAATAAGATCGTCTGTTACATCTATGTTACTATTGTACTGATTTCAGTGGATGTACAGATATGAGAATGTGTCATCACAATATCCTTGTTCGATTGCAATGGTACTGAACTTCCTTTCTATTTATTCTTCCTAAATGGGAAGGTCATAACCTCTATGGACAATGTTAGTTAAAGAATCTCATGGTTAATTCTTTGATGTATTGCAGAATATTAGACGTCTGATTTATAATTGTTTGTTTTGAAGGATAGAAGCACACTGTATTTAAAATTTAAAAAACACCACCACCAAAATACTCTTCAAGAGCGTCTTGAATATTGCAGACAGTAAACCCTTTTATTCTCTGTTTATAGATCTTATTTCCTTTTTTGTCATTTGATTTTCAAAGTTGATTTTGACGACCAGATGTTGTAAATGACAGCCAAAATAAATGATGTTTTTAGGAACATTACGTTTGGTCCCTGTGGCAAATGCTCCGCCGCTAACCAAGCAACATGTATGCAAATCATTTATTACAGGGCAGTACTGCTTTTCACTTTACTTTTGAATAGTAAACTCGGATGTCTTGGGAAATGTCTTTATCATTTCTTAACCAAAATGTTGATTATTCGAATTACTGTTCTCCCCTTGTCTCCCAAATGCATATATCTATATAGACAAGAAGTTAGAAGCAGGGCTTCAGTTATTACAGTTGTATGTTCTTCCTGTGCAAGCAAGTGTGGTATAATGTGATTTACATTGCATTGATTCTGTTAAAATGAGAAGTCTTGAAATTACTTCATCTTCTTCCTTGTTCGACACAAGATCTGATGGTATAAACTTAGAATTTTTGTCTTTTTGCAAGATAGTTTGAAAAGAGTTGTAGTTTGAAAAAAAGAATAAAATGAAAAGTGTGCTAATACAATCTCGGCTGACATGTCATGATAGTTTAAAGATGAAAGTGGTGATTCTGCTTATCTGTATAACCAATTACCATATTGCAGGTGACAAATCCATGTGAGGGGTATTGAAATCAGCCACTTTGACAACTTCAAATTTACTGAGCATAATGCATGTGATTCTTGTCATTGGTGCCTGGATGTGAAATAATGGTCCAAGTATTTGTTCACACCATTTCAGTATTGATTTTTCTGGGAAATTGCTGTCATGAAAGTGTTGCTTGTGTCTGACATATCTATGATCTTGATGATTTTGTTTTCAAGCAGAATTGGACCCACCTTTGTGTACTTTTCACATTTTATCCACTTGTATGCAAGGCTCAACATTTATACACACAGATACATGCGCAAGCAAGCACACACTTATACACGCATGCGCGCGCGCGCAAGCACGCACAAAAATATGTTTGAATGATCTGATCAGCAGTTGTAGTGTTGTAGGTTTTAACATATTGTTTGGTGTTATACCTGACACAGGAACATTGTTTTATCTAAGACGGATTCCTTTTAATCTTAAGACTCACAACAGTTAACTGATCACTGCTTTTGCCAATATCTCTCTTGAAATATACAAAGATCATTTTTACTGTGTGTATTCTGCCTTCTCATTATTGTGTGTTTTAATATTTTTGTGAATGCTTGTCATGTCTACATTATCATTATGCTCTGTTTTGTTTGTTGTTGGGTTTGGGGGGGGGGGGGGGGGTAGCTGGTGTCCACATTGCGGCCTTTTTTGATTGGCTGAAAGGAGTGAAATAATTTGTCGTTAAATGTTGGTGTTTTTTTTAATTTCATATTTAATGCGTTAGATATTTAAAG
>JAUZNI010529987.1:0-15256 GCA_034780235.1 Concholepas concholepas | reverse complement strand
CACGTTCACTGCTTCACCTTGCTGCTTGGTGATTGTCTGAAGGTGTTCAGTGACATTTGTATAGTACATTATTTATTTTGAAGTGGATTATATATGTATTGTATGTTTATGGGCTGGTACCTTTCATGCTCGATACAAAATTCCTCCCGAACACTGCTTCAGCCTTTTTATCTGTTTTGATAGTGTTAATCTGTTTACTCTAAAACCAACTCTGAGGTCACTCTGAGACTGGAGTAACAGGGACCACCAAATTTGAAGTATTTTCTTTTATCGCACGATAATCAGTGATGAGGAGGTGGATGTAATAATGCTGCTATGGAGGTCCACCAACTTTGATACTATTTGACAGGGCTCTACTTTATGCTGCAAAATAAGTCCTGGTGTCAACCCACCAACCTTGTTCCACTGTTGGCCACGACATTCTTGATGGCAGCTGCTGATGTATGCCTCATTAACTGTCTCCATCCCCTTCTTTCTCCAGTTCAACCAGGCCTAGAGATATGGACCGGACCCTACACTGTTGGTCTAGTAATTTAAGCAACACTCTCAAAATTGCATCCCTATATTGAATTATGCTTGACTGTATGATCCCATAGTACACTCTGCTCAAAGTATGAGTCACCTGCAGTTAAAAATTGAAGTTTAATGGGATTTAATCCACAACCTTCTAGCTTGGAGTCTACATTACAAGCCACTGCACCATGGCAAGTTGATTTTGTTGTCAAGTTTTTGTAGCCAATAGACGCACTTGTATATACATGTACTGATCATTATTGTTAGTGTTGTTTTTGATGTTATGTGATAACCAATTACCATTTTGTCATTGATTCTAACACTCATTTCAGATGCACCAATGTGGTGGATAACAACTGGTATGTCGTAGTGCAGATTGTTTTATGAGATTTGGCCTGTCTGTTACAGGTGGCTCGAGGCCATTTCAAAGGGCAGCAGGTGGGCAAGGTAGTGCAGGTGTACCGTAAGAAGTTTGTTGTTCACATCGAACGCATCCAGCGGGAAAAGGCCAATGGCGCTACTGTCTACGTTGGCATCCATCCGTCAAAGGTTGGTATACTTCTCTTCATATTATTTTGTTTTTGCATGTTAGAAAGAAAAGTAAATAAATGTAAAACAATAACAACACAATTTGTTAATTAAAGTGGACTACAAGATCCAGTTCAGCAAGCGCAACAGGCACATACTAAATTGTATATTAATATGGCTATCTGCTGTGTATTGCTAAATTCAGGCATGAAGATTATATGCTCAGGTGTATTCATGCCCCATGTTAGTCAGAATGGCACCTCTGGGAATAGTCTGTAGGCCCCCATCCTGTCAGTGATAACAAATGGCTTGACAGGATTTATTATCTGGCCTTCAGGTTTCATAAAACTGAAAGCAAAGAGGACCAGCAGTTCAAAAAGACCTAAGAGGTATAAAGTGGATGGAAGGAAGAGGGAGAGGAGACTTCTCACTACCTATGGATGGGGGTGGAGTGGGGGAGCTGTCATCACTCCTGGTCAGATGGGACTTTGATAGTTTTCTTTTAGAGAGGCAATCTTTTGCCCCCCCCCCCCGTCACAATCACCACCTGCTTCTGGCCCTCAACTTGCCCTTCTTGCCTGAATGAACATTCTGCTAGCTTGTTTCTCATCAGTGGTTTTATGTGCTGTTTCAGACTGTGGTAGTCAAACTGAAGCTGGACAGAAACCGAAAACAGATCTTGGAGCGGAAGGCAGAGTCCCGACTCAAGGCCATGGCCGACAAAGGCAAATACACAGAGGAAACCATGGAGACCTCCTAACCCCCAGCATCAAATATAGCGTGTGTGTGTGTGTCTGCATGTGTAAGAGTTTGTGTAATAAATAGAGCAGAAACCTCTCAAAAAGAGACTTTTTATTTTGTGAATGAATCTTTATTTCATGAAAACTGAATGAAAAAAATAAAGAGCCAAACGATACTCTAAAGCACCAAAAATACTCCTGCTGGATACAAGTGACACAATACTTAATGGAAAGGAAAAAGAGTAGGAAAAAAATAGCCAACAGATCTGAACTGATTCTTTAACATAATTTTTTCACTATCTACTTTATCATTTTCTTGGGTAATGACAATGTTAGATAAAAAAAAAAATATAAAAAAAAAGAAGAAAAAAGTTCAATGCTTATTATCTGGATTATTTTCTTAAACTACAACAGTATCACAGTACAACTGTGTACTATCTACTTTATCATTTTCTTCAGTTATGATGGTGTTAAAAGAAATTTTACTTGCAACATTTTTTTCAATGCTTATTTCTGGATCATTTTCTCAAATTACGACGGTATTAAAATATATAACTGTGCACTTAAAATCTTCTCAAATTATCTCCATTAATCTAATTTTCAAGTGATAATTTCTAATCCCAAAGCTATTCACTGCCTTTAGCATTCAGACAAAAATGATCACAATATTATGCTACAAAATCAACAGGTAATTCTAAAACATTTAAAATACCTCAGCTACCAGAAGCCTGTAACAAGCATTTAAAACTGTTAAATGTCATCAGCACAATTGTCTGGAACCTTTAAACAAGCCCATAACCTAAAAGAAAAAAGCATACCTTAAATAAAGATATTTTGAAAATACACTTTCTACCATAGTCTTTTTTCTTCTTTATAAACTGTACTTTGACAATCAGTTTGGGTACTTGTTATATAATAATAATTGTGGCTGTACATATGTGTGTATATGTCAACAAGATAAGCATCACAATGCTCCAGATGTAACTCCTGTGCAGGAAAACACATTAACACAAGCTTACAGAAAAAAATTCTCATAATTAAACAAAAGAATCTATGTCGGAGGAACATATGCAAGTTTAAATTTATTAAGTCTGTTTTGAAAAAAAAAAAGTACACCTCAAAGCAACTGCCTGAGGTGGACTAGAAGGCCCAAAATGAAAATAACAGTCTTTTACCAGAAAACAAATGTCCAGCATTCTACAAGCATAACTTTACATGCAATTTTGTATGTACACAAGTTTATCTGACAATAGCTTTTTACAAAAAAAGTTTGTACAGGTTATAATTCAAATACATACAGCTTTAACCATTTTCCTTTCCCAGGGCATGGAAATGCTTCGCATCAATTCCAGAAATTTTGACAAATGGGTCACTTTTTTTTTTCTCTTTCCTTTTTTTTTTTTTTAAATGTCAAGGAAATCAAATGAAGCATATAATCAATACTTGCTTTTACTTGTTTCAAGCATGTCACTTGTCACTATCTATAATCCACAAGGCAGGGCACAGGTCTTCAATGAAAAAATTAAACCGAGAGGACCTACCTCTCTCAACACAAAATTAAAATGCACAAGAGTTACACTGTATGAAACAACTTGTGAATATTCATATAAAATAACTGAACAAGTTTTCACACTACTATAGTTACATCAACATAAAACTTTTACAAAGCAAGAATAAACAAGCACACATATCACTGACAGGCTGTACTCTTAAATTTAAATTAAGAGTGCAGACAGACTAGGAAACTGCCCATCAATACAGATGCAAAAACAGTCTGGACCCTGAAATTCGACAGAGATAAGAGAATCAACACTGCCCTGTACAGGAAAATGTATGTACTTCATACCCAGCCCACTCCAGTCTTTCTCTGCCTCCTCTGTCTTTTTTCCACTTTTCTCCTGTCTCTCTCACCTCTTCTTCAGAAAACCCCCCCACATCATCATCTGAAGGATTGTCTAGCAACCTCTTCCTACAACATAGAATAATCTAAAAATATGAAAATGGTTGTGTAGGAAATAATGCAGACTATGATCAAAAGTTACTGGAATGTTTTCTTTTCATGCTCCAAATGTAGTGGGATGAAATGATTCCATGCTGTGAGGAAAAGGGCAAGCAGCTGAACAAAGCTGAGTTGGGGAGAGATCGACCAGCATTTTATGAATTTTTTACAACATGAAGAACCTGCAGGAAACAGTACCCTACAGATCCTTTCCCCCATCTGCTTTGAACCATAAAAAATAATGATTTTGATTTTTATCCTAGAGCCAAGTGTCAACCAATTGTCTCCCACAAACTGCCCTAGTTGAGTTTTGTCATTTCTAGATAACTGTAAACAGCACAGACACGCAAAATATAAATATAGAATAAGCCCTGCAGTGGTTCTCTTCATCATTAGCTTTAATCCATCCCCTGGATCTGAACCAGAAAAATCTAAAAATTCATAAGCCGCTTGCTCACAAGCTCATTGGTGAGATTTACATTACACTGGCTAACATTAACAGTCCATATTCTGATGGTTTCTCACCATAGAGAAACAAAGAACAAAGGCTTGGCATGAACACTGTCAAAGTCTTCAGGATCAGAGAATGATGGGTGAAGGTCAGTGTAGGGAAATTTGTGGTCACCACCCTAGAGATGGGCATCTCACTCAGTCTGGCCCCCTCATTAAGCTATAAGTTGTGAAGTCAATAGGGAGCTTATTTGGTGATGTCTTGCACATACCAGCTCAGAACAGGCACCACTAAAGCCCATGAAAGTGACCCAGCAGCAGATCAGAGCCCTTCTGGCTAGTGGCCCTGAAGCAGCAGCACCTAACATTGATAAGCTCCCTGTGGACTTCTGACCTGAGGATGTGACGTAGGAGTATGGCAGGGGCGGAAAGATTAGAACGAGCAGCATAGAAACAGCAGGACAGGAGGAACACAGAAAATGTGGCACCCCCCCCCCAAAAAAAGGCTTGGCACGAACACTGCTTTCTGAGAAGAAAGGCCCAGAATGAACATTGCTACTATGAGAACAACATTTGAAATTGTTATGTGTTACATTTGTGAGCACAGTGTGACTGTTGGCCAGGTAGTATTCAACAAGCATGAAAAACGTGTTTTATTACATGCTGTTTCACAGGAACAGTTATCCCATACTGGAAGACGGGGCACAAGACAACTATATGTCAAAAAGTTAGTTTTGTTCCCGATACAATGTCCCTTTCCAAGACAGGGATCAAAGCTAGCGATGAAATAGTGAACAACCATGTTCAGAGGATACCATTTTTTCTTCTTTTTTATATTCTCTGCTATCATGAATAAAATAATGATTTATAGTCGAAAGAGTACATTGTGCACCAAGGCAAGAGCATTACAGGATCTTTCATTTTCTTTCCTCTACTGTTAAGATAATGCACAACATTCAAATCAAAGGATTATACAGGAAAGCTGAAAATCACATAAATAATAAAACAAAGGGGACTGAAAAATACATATATCTGGATTACATGCGCACTGGAGAAAAAATCTTAGGATTACTTTGTAAAATGAATATCTACATTGGCATAGACCAAATCATGAACCAACACCGTTTCAAATCAGATCAATCTTATATTACTTCTTTCAAAATCAAAAGACCAAACATAAAGACTTCATATTTCACAGGTTAAACTGCAGTCATCATCAAACTGGACATTCAGCTGTGGGTTGGAGAGACTGCATCTCCACACTGGTCTTCTTACCTCCTGTGTGAGGATGTTCCTCCTCTTTAAAGCTCAACAGAGAAAACATTTTATGTTGGCCTATCTGCCATGTTATATGTTATCAACATTACCTCACTTCCAACGGTCATGAGCAATAACTAACAATGCTTCTTTCAAGGATCGGTTATCACATTTAGATCTCTTCTCCAAAATCACAAATATTTCTAAACAAACAAAAATAAAATCAAAGTAATTTCAAAGTGGGTATTTGTTTTTAATCACACGACAAAGGAAATGAAATGGCATGTAAACAAAACAAAATGATATGTAGATACACAAACTGATACATTTTACTGCGCAACAAATGATCAATGTACAAAAAACATTAATCTGATACATTTTCGCAAGATAAAAACCTTGAAGTTTCATAAAGGGCAAAAATGTGAGAACTAGAGCATAGTTGGGTTTTTTTCCTATTCTTGCATATTCCCCTCTGTATACACAGGTCTACCATCCACGTCAGCTACATCACTGACTACTGTTATGCAACATTCTAGTGGAAATTTTCATCCAGCAAATTGTATCTTCAACCTTCCCTCAGGCTCATATACATCTTATCATCTTTTTCATGTCAACACTGAATTTTGTGTAGACAGGAAGCAACAAAATGCCTATGTGAAGATGGTACAGCAACAAAGCACGACATCCAGCAGGCAAAAGTTAGAAGTCTCATTGTCTTGCATCAAACCTTTGAAACCCACAGTCTCTATTTTCTAAGAAAGAATGGGGAGAAAAGCAAGAAAGCAAATAAGGTGACTTCATCATCTTTGCTGAGATAATTTGACCATGATAGAACATGTCTTCCATTACCTAAATACAAAGGTGGTCTTAACAAAAGAATTGTGTGGTGACATGTACTACACAATAAAGTTCTGAAGCAATCAAGACCCTTGATGAAAAATTCATTCCCCCTCTGACAACTTGACCCAGTTCATATATTTATCTACTGATGATTCCTTATACTGAAGTTGTCCATTGATACATACCAAAGTAATATAAGCACTGGTTAATTTGTATCCTCTATATATATATATATGCTGTATAACATAACGATGGTTGAGTATTGTTCATACATCCAGCTAATATGCTGCAGCTGGCATATCTTTGTTGCTGACATCCTAAATGAGTATCCACTGTTCAAATAAGAATGAGCAATATCTCAGAACTGGATAATATGAAGGTCAACGAGGCATACTTTGAAAAAGTAAAAAGTAAAAACACAAACCTAAATGTGGCACCAAAACTATAATACTGTGTACCACTACTTGAGCCTCATGTCCTGTTATTTCCTCTCAGATTCAAGCTCATTCTACAGCTGGACATGATACTAATAGAATGAAAAGAAAAGATCAAGTAAGGAGGGGGATTTTGTTTCAAATCCTTGTTTACATCAATAGACATTCTTACTATACCTGACTTATGCAATACCGACTCACAGCCACCCCAAACAGCTGAAAACTTGACCCATGTAAGTTGTCCAATGTAGAAAAATGCCTCCCCCCTGCTCATGCATCAACCCTACTTTCTCTTCTTATTTTTCTGGCTGCTTGCATCGTGAGCAGACATGGAGAGTGCGATTTCATCCATGATCAGTGTTCATCCTAACCTTATTCCACCATCTGCTCCAGTTGGCCACTGCTTCGGCTTTCAATCACCTTGCCTTGATCCAGTGAGGCCATTCTTTTGTTTTTCATTTTTAAAGGATATTTTTGGGGTCTTTTTACTACTTACCTTTTCCAAGATAAGTGTGATGTGGCTAAACCTTGTATTTTTTTCAATGGCGAGCTACAAAATTATTTCAGATGCTATTACCTTACACAAATTTCCCGATGAAATTAATATAAAGTCAGTTATGAATTGTTCTAAGTTGGTTGCCCAGTAGTGTCAAATATAAACCCACTTTTTTCCCCCTTACACAATAATTCTGGCCAACTCACATAACAGAATATCTGTTGTAACAATAGGCAGTCATTTACCATGAATGTACAGATTTTCAAGTATTTGCTGAGTTAAAATCAGATTCAGCCATAACACTAAGCCATTTTCCTCCCCCCCTTTTATTTATTTATTTATTTGTTTTTTAATTTCCCTTCTTTTCAGTAACATCTGGGAGCACAGCCATCACTCTGATTTCATAAACACAGTCACATCCAAAACTGGCCAGGCACACTCCTAGCACTACCGATCCTGAGGGTGATCTTCACATTGCTTTGCTTTGAGGTTTCAACCAAAACAGGTCACCTGCTTTCATATTTATTTTCAGTGTGGCTATTTCGATCTAACAAATGAAGAAACCACCTCCTACTTCGTCGCTTCATGCACAACTGAAGAAGATACGATGACTCAAGACAGATTGGAACATGCCAAAGCATAAAAAATCCACATCAAGTATCTGATGAAGACAGAACCTCCTATCCCCAACTAACACTCAACTGTGCTAACCACTGTGCCAAGCCAACTAGTGCAATTTTATTTTAATGGAATATTTACTAGAAAGTTTTCCTTGGGTAGGTAACTAAAGTACTGAAGAACAAAAAAGTAAACACTTTTTTAATATTTTTTTTTATTTAAAGATTTGATCAGCACAATACAAACATTGACAATACACTATACAGACATACATAATAGCAATGTAAAGTGTATGATATGATGAAAAAATAGATTCTCACATAAAGCAGTTGAGATTACACTGTGACAAATTGAAACAGAAACAATGAACAAGCACACACACAAAAAAGCACAGCTTACAAAAAGAATCTGCATTTTCATCACTACTGCAGAGGTATTGCATTATAAAAACCAGGTAACAATCATTGTTTAGCACTCTGTAAGAACCTGTGATTAGGAAGACGCCATGGACACACTGACACTGGGACAATGTCACCATGATATAAGCACATACATGTCTCCCTTTGCCCACTCATCCTCAAATAGATGGCTTTTCCACATTCATTTCATATTTCTTCTGTACAACATCATTTGATAATTACCTTTTTCTTAGCAAGGACAATCCCATCTCTTTTTTCCCCCTTTTTTTTCTTTTTTTCCCCTCATCACAGCTTACTATATAATCTGGTCCAAATAACAACAGAGGAAAAGAAATGACACTTTCAGAGTTTCACATGTGATCTCCCTGAAGTCGGAATGCAGCTACCTTCATGGCAGACAAAAACGATCGCATACTCAAAATCTCACCATTGGTGAACCTCAAAACTGGCTGAGTAACAACAACAAAAAGTGATCATTTTCAAACCAAAAAAATCATCTGGTTAATCTTTTTTTTTTTCATGCAAACAGGAGACCAAACCTTACACCAGAGGTATTACAGTAAATAAATAAACCTCTTGTCTATTCATGGAATATTGATATTCAAAGTAATACAGTGAAACACTGAGAAGTGTTCTTAAAGACTAATAGCAAGTAGCCTACCCTAAGCTGCAGAAAGTTGTTACCCTTGAGGGAGATGGTGCTAGACAAAGAGTGCACAGTGCAAAATGATGGCGGCAGGTTTTGGTCACTCATGGCCGTATCAACAGTTCTCTGCTCCATCCCCACTTCCACCAGTCCCTGTCACCATCACCAAATGGCTGCCTGTAAAGCATATGGGTACACACGCGCACACACACACGCACACACACACGCACGCACGCAAGCACACACGCACACACACACATATGTACAAATACAAACTGACTCACAATGTGTAAAGCAAACTCACACAAACACACACTCATACATACAGGTCTAAATGTCAACATACACATAAAGTGACACGCACATACATACAACAACTGTGTCATAAACTGTGTCATTTAAGACCATTAGTATCACTTCAATTTACCAACCATCTTCAGCCCGGACACATCCAGTGAAAAGTTATAGGCATCTAACATCCCATTACTTATACATTAAAAGAAAAAAGTTAGCTATTTTCACTTTCTAAAAACAGTTTTTGATAAAACTTCACAACACACACTTTGATATAGTTTAAAACTACATATTACAGACAAGAATAATCAAACAAAGTTTCACATGCCTCAGTCTGAGCACTCATGCACACACACGCACGCACGCACACACGCACGCACGCGCGCGCGCGCACACACACACACACACACACACACACACGCACACGCACACACACACACTCTGAAACTACAACACCTAAATATACACACCAGTGCCTAGATCCA
Source organism: Concholepas concholepas (assembly GCA_034780235.1). Lineage (NCBI taxonomy): Eukaryota > Metazoa > Mollusca > Gastropoda > Neogastropoda > Muricidae > Concholepas > Concholepas concholepas. The sequence continues at coordinate 5,537 of JAUZNI010529987.1, read as the reverse complement.
GCATAGCATCATCCCGGGAGCGTGCACCCTCCCTGCTTTCTGAGCGAAGGTCCAGAGGAGGCTCATCTTCTTCATCCAACAAGGCATCAGTGTCCTCATCCTGGTTCACCATGGAGTATCGGCGGATGTTGCGGAAACGTCTGCAAAGAATTGGAAACAACTTACATGTCTGAAAGGCATTCTACAACAACAGATAAAACACCCAGAACAAAATCCTCGCCTTTGTATAGACTTTAATGACTGTAACTTTTTTTGGCAACTGTGCATTTAAGAGTTACACTTTGTACCATACTACTACTACTACTACTACTACACACACACACACACACACACACACACACACACATATACATAAACATACATACACACACACACACACCAACCTCAGATAATAGACCAGCACCAACACGGTGACAGCGGCGGCCAGCAGCACAATGGGAATGGCAATGTAGAGGGGGTGATAGTTGGCCCCAGTCTGCTTCTTGTCCCCTCCACTGTCCTCTGCACACACAGTCCTCACTGACTTGCCTCTGTCTGTTCTCTTGGTGCCACTATGCTTTGTCAAGTATTTCTGCTCTATTGAAGAACTTCTACTCTTGGGTAAACCCAGAAACAACTGAGCTTCAATATAACTGAAGACAACTGCAACGATAATAACACCCCCCCCAAAAAAAAACAACAACCCCAAACAAAACAACAATAACAACCCAACAACAACAAAAAACCCAAACAAAAAACAAACCCTAACAAACAAACAAACAAACAAAAAAGGATTGAAGTGAAACGGCCTTAACCACTTTGCTATAGCATCCATCATGTATCTGATGTTTCTAGATGTTTTCACTTTCATCAAAGGTAAAAGGTTTTGGGGGTTGTAACATAATGAAACAGCTTTCTGCTCTCAAGGGCAGTATATCATGCTCAAGACAATGGTTAGGTCTGAAGTTTACCAACAAATTATAAACTAGAAAATATCAACAGCAGAATGACAGGTAGTCAGGGTGCTAATCTGTAAGGTACAAAAATAAACATAGGTTCCCTGTACTACATACATTTAACACAAGTACAAGAACTACTGGAAACAAAAGAACTGTTTCTAGTCAAAATTCTGTAGAGCAAAACCTCTTTCATACGGAAATGAATATAGGCGCAAACAGGAAAAAATTTGTCTAAACATGGATGGTGCTGCACTGCAATGATGTTCCTTTCCCTGGGAGAGTAGCCAAAAGTTCTATGCTGAGAAATCTGCAGTGACTGCAAGTGGTTTCCAGAATAATACAACACAATATTTACCTTGAGTTGCCAATATCATTCTTTCAAAATTGTTGCAGTAGAGGCACAGGGTTCCTATAGTATTTTCAATTAATGTAGTCACAGTGGTATTTCTATGTCACAAAATCATGTGAAATTACTTTTTGGCATATGCACACATCACAACACTCATACAAACCCATGCATCCACACACACACACACACACACACATACACTCACACACACTCACACACACACACACACACACACACACACACACACACACACACACACACAGCATGAAACATGAAGAAGTTCAGTCTTAGAAAGCACTTACGGTCTAGAACAGAGACAGAAGTCACACTGATGTCACCATAGGATCTGGGAAGGCCTGACATGCGGAACAGAGTTAACGATTTGTTGCCCACCATGTCTTTTAAGGTCTGCACAATCTGAAACAACAATATACTAAAGTTACAAAGATATCTGTGAAATACGAACACCATCATATATGACTTTTCAAGAAAGTATAGCCCGAGTCTATACGGTCTATCCTCACCAACAGATATCCATCATTACAGATACTTTCTTTCCTTTTTTTTTAATTTACATTTGTTTTGTTTAACTCCAGCTGATAGATCATGAAACAACCCCACATCCTGGGCATATAAAGTAGTACTACGTATGCAGTTTTCTCTTCTTTTTTCATGCGGATAAGTTGAAGAATCAAAACAGCCAAAATACTCACCATCTACACTTTCATATTATCAACAACGCAAACAGTTTTTACGGAGTCTGTACACTCATGCTATCAACATAATTGCTTACATCATCTGAACACGATCAATATTAAAAGCCATCTGTGAGATCTGAACACACACAAAATATCAAGTTTGACACAACCGTGTCCCTCGCTTGAATCTTACTTCAGAAAAAAGGTGGGTTTTTTTCCTATTGGAGAAAACTAAGTATCTGTTTCTTTTCAACACATCTTCAACAAACAGTTACCTGTTGTGGTGAGGGCTCTGAAGCCTTTTCCACCCCTTTTCAACACATGATCAAGAAGCAGAGCTTTACCTGTTGTGGCGAGGGCTCTGAAGCCTTTTCCACCCCTTTTCAACACATGATCAAGAAGCAGAGCTTTACCTGTTGTGGTGAGGGCTCTGAAGCCTTGACGTTGGCAGGGGGAGGCATGACCAGGACATCAACCAGAACAGACTTGGTGGAGTTCATGGACAGCACCAGGCGGTCCAGGTTGACAGCCAGCATCTGTCAACACACCACCAGCCTTCAGTCCTCCTGCTCTCAAGAGAGCAATTCACATTTTACCCAGCACTTTATTTAGTTATCAGTTTTGCTTTCTCAATACTCTTGCTTTCAGAACAATAGATTGAATTCGCACAACCTGAATTCAGTATTAGTTCTTGCTTCAGTGCTCTTGCTGTCAGAAAAGAAGCTTGCACTCACACAGTATGTATTCCATATTAGTTCTTGCTTCAGTGCTCTTGCTGTCAGATAAGTTGTATTCACACGACAGGTAGTCAGTATTAGTTTTTGCTTTTGATTTTCCTTTCCTTTCTCCCACAGTGTGCCTTTTTCATTCACAAACACACACATACACACGCACATATACACACACACACACAAACACATACACGCACACATACACGCACACGCACACTGAAAAGACCTGACGTACTACCCCCATACTCAACAGAATTGCCACAAACACCGACAGCAAACCTGACTCACCCTAGCCAGTTCTTGGGTGACACTTTCCAGAAGGTAGAAGATGTGCTCACTGGAGAAGCTGCTGCGATAGAACAGGCGGTTTACATTGGGGGAGAATCCCAGCTGCACCATGATTCCATCCTCTGTCAGACAACACACACAAAAAAACACCCCAGAAGTTTTGAGTCTGGATTCTCAGGTCTTCACCACTGACCCCCATAGGGTACAGCACATAACTTTCATTTTCAAAGGTTTTGACAAATACTATTTGTCTGCTTGATCCAAAACCATATCATGCAAAATGTAGAAATTTATAAACTATCTTTATATATTTATATATATATGTATGTATATTTAAGGATTTTAAAAAATGAAAAAATTAATGGAGTTACTGTGTTCTACCATGTGAGAGGGGAGCATTCTGATGCCCAGTTATGCTGGAACATTGTGTTGGCTGGTCTTTGAACACAAATCACATTGGATATGAAAAGCGGGAAACAAAGAGTACTGGTCTAACCTTGACTGCAACAACACTATCAAAGTTAAAAGATCTGTACATCTTTACTTCTACTTCAGTAACAAAAAACAGTCTACAGTGTCAAATATGATATAAATTGTAATGAAAGGATCATGTTCAATTTAAAAAAAACAACAACAAACAATTTCTTATAAAAATGATTTCTAAGTTTTCAGAAGCCAAAACTCATCTCTTTCAGGACATACAAATCCAAGCCTTAACATTTCAAGGCTCTATCACTTCAGAGTGTCTTTCTCTCAAACATTTGCTAATTCATGTCAATTTTCTTTAATGAGATTTTTCAATATTTTCTTCAAATCACAATGTTTTAGTAGAACAGATTTTCTCAAATCTGCAGAAAACACCACATGATTTTTTATAAAAATGTCTCAGACCCGAAAACACTCGCAAACTTGTGGAATGATGTTGTACACAAGCACAACTACATTCCCATCCTACCCCAAGCATAAATAAAAGATGCTGTAACTTAGTACTAATAAGCACAACATCTTGCAACTTAAAACGGAAATGAAAAGTTACCGATGCTGATGAAAGGAAATTCATTAAATGCTTCTGTAAAAAAGAAACAATGAATACCCTACACTGCTCTCTCTCTCTCTCTGTCTGTCTGGCGTGTGTGCGTGCGTGTGTGTGTGTGCATACGTACTTCTGTGCATATCATCTTCCAATTATCCATGTGCATGTATGTATGTGTGCGAGCACCTTGCACAATGAACAATGGACACTGCTTTTACTTTGCACTGGGGTGTGGAGGAAAGATGAACATAAAAAATACCTGGAAGCAACAGCACTACAAGCATTTCACCACAAGGCTTTCCTTACCGATGACCTTGATGATGATCTGTTTGGTGATGGCACTGACACTGTTGATGGCCGTGACGGACATGGTGTAGTTGCCAGACTTGCTGTAAGTGTGACTGATGTTGGGATCCCACGACAACTCTCCCCTCTCACTCTTGCCCTGAACAAATACACTCTTTTAAAAATTGATTTTCATTCTTTTTTTTCCGTAATTGTTTTGTTTCTTCTACCTACATAGGTTTTCTACTGCTGTCAGTCAATCCACACCAACGCACATAAATTCACCAGAAAAATCTAATTTGGGGACAAACATAAAAATTGTGTATGGTCATTTGCATTGGTGGGGGGGGTTGTCATTTCTTTTTGCTAAAAAGGCAGGCATACTTCATCTTTGAGGACTTTCAAAGAAAGTTTTGAGAAAAAAAGAAAGAACGTGAATGGATACTGGAGGCAGAAATGAGAAAAACAAGCTTCCCAGGGAGAGAGGAAGAGAGAGAGAGAGGGGGAGAGAGAGAGAGGGAGAGAGATGGGAGGGACAGAGGATAGAGATTATCTAACTACCTAACAAGAAGCTTGATAGTTCCTGTGGCTACAAAAAGAGAGACGCTGGAATAAACTCATATTGATTTTTCAATCTGCTGGGAGATAAGACTTTGGTTTCATGTGCTGAAATCACCTTAACCAAAAATATGTGAATGGAATAAAGTTATTTAGATGCTTCTTAAAATCCTAGCCTACTTTTTCATGTGTCAGCTATTAATCAATATAAATATATTCACCAATCCATCAGTCCATTCCTCTCTTCCAACCTCTCATGCAAGCTCAAAATGTTATTCAATAGGAAAATATTCCTATAAGTTTTGTTGCTGTTCTGCAATTTTTTTATGGCTGGTTATCTTTATCAGTATTTGCATCTCCTTGTCAAAAGAGCCGTAAAATAAATAACATTGAAGATTTCAGATCTGAGTGACCAGTGATGAGAGGGTGGATCTTTGAAGCAATAGACAGGGAGTTACACTAGACAGACACTTGCCATTACATTTGTTCTTATTTTGTTGTTATGTGTTTTGAGCAAAGAGCTAATGCCTGTACATGTGTTTATGATTACGACGCTGTTTGTGCGCACTTAAGGCTTTGAAGAAAAGAATTGGTGCATTACATTTCCTTTCCACCATTATTGAGCTACAGTTAAGTCCTCGGGGGGGGGGCCGCCCC
>JAUZNI010528882.1:0-15271 GCA_034780235.1 Concholepas concholepas | reverse complement strand
GTGGGGATGCCAGGGGCCTGTCAGTATAAATAGCATCCCCACCTTCTGGAAATTCTGTGCAAGAAATTCCCTCTTTTCTGTCCCTCTCTTTGTTTCTGCTTTGTTCCTTTTCCTCCTGTCACCTCTTTCTTGTCTATTTTTTGTCTTCTTGGTCCATTCTCCTGCCTTTTTTCCAGAAAGACTTAAAATACAACAATTCTCTCCCATGCCAAAGTCGGATGCGCTGGGCCTGACTTGTCAGGCGCTTAGCGGCAGCGCAACCCATTTTCACTCAGATGACAGACAACAATAGTTGCTGTCTGAGCATTCCACAATGAAGAAGAACTGTGTGAAAATTTTTATAAATGTGAATGCCTGTGACAGACAACTGCTGCTGGATTGTGGCATCGGCCTGACCAGCAGCACTGCTGAAGGCAGCAGCAGCACGGAGGCAGCAGTGGACACCGACATTCCTGTGGTGGGTCAGCACCGGGTTCTGCTCTTCTGCCAGCTCAAAGGCATGCTGGACATCGTGGAGAAGGATCTCTTGAAGTGAGTAGGAAGGACAGAAAGGAGTGTGTGCATGAATGCTTGGAGGAATGGGAAGAGGTAAAGCTACAGGTGTGTCCATAACCTAAGTGGTCGTTGGGGAGGAAGGAGTTGAAGATCTCAGCTTCTTCAGGGGCCAGCATATTGAGGGCGGCGCCCATCTCCTCTCCCTCGCTGCTTTACTTTCCCTGTCCCTGAAGAGGGAAGGTACCCATTTACAGCTGGGTGAACTGGGGGACTGTACTGAAGCCAAGGCGCACTCATGTGTATATGGTGATAAAAATCTTCACACCCATAATGTGATGGCAGCACTGGAAGAGTATTGCCATCTGTTGTAGTAAATAATCTTCCATATAGCCATAAAAAAAAAAGAAAAAAAAAGTCTGTTTCTAATGTGTGTGCTTCTTTGTCAAAATGGTTCCTTCTTTTTAAGTTGTTGAAGATGGCTGTATTGTTATAATCATATTTAGTTTACAGTCTTGATTGTTGGGACTTTGCAGAACTCATATGCCCAATGTCACGTACCTGCGTCTGGATGGAAGTGTACCTGCAGGCTCTCGACATGACATCGTACACAGGTGATTTGATGATTTGTTGTTGTGTATACATACAACTGACACTGCCATATACATTATGTATTGTTACTGTGTATATAGCTGACACTGTCGTATTATCATGATATTGTGCACAGGTGATTTGATGCATTGTTGTTGTGTATATATACAGCTGACTCTGTCTTATGCATTATGCACTTTGATTTGTTTGTTTAACAATATTCAAGAGATTCTATACATTATTTTTTATTGTGTATACAGCTGACACTGTATACAAGACTTCTCATCAACTGTAGTAATTTAGAGTCAGAGGAAACTGAGTAAGCAGTAGCAGCTGTGCAAAATACAGCATACAGACAGCTTTTAAAGGGGAAAAAAGCAGATAAAGACATCAATTTTATGTTGAGGATGAATAAAGTGGTGGTGGGTTGACATTTTGTTGGCCACACAATGTGGCATTAGATTTTGTTATTGTTGTTCATTGGCTAGAGCTGTGAGGTTCACCAATAGTGGGATTTTTTTCATATGCGCCATTTTTACCACCATTAAGATAGCCACATTTCGACATTGGGTAATGATGTCTAAACATGACACCAGTGTGCATGTGTTTTAAAAAAAAAAAAAATTTCTTGTCATCCGTTATTACCGGCACAAAAGGATTTTAGCATGTGCGCCAGATGTTGTGTGTGTGTTCTCACACAGGGCCATGGTTTATAGACTTGTCCAAAGGACTTCCAGGGGAGTGGAGTCAGTACTGATGCCAAGTCAAGTCAAAGTCAAAAATACGTAAGTCATCCCATGAAGGGCAATTACAACTCCAGGGGAAAACTCCCCTCGAACAGGTGTTTCAGTAGTGGCTCAAACCTGGGCTTGATCCTGGGGCTGTCGGATCACAAGCGCAACGCTCTAGCTACTAGTCTATCCGGCTGCCCTCCCCCGGCCTAAGATAAGGGTGATTCTGATTGTGGATGGATTTCAGGTTCAACAGCGATCCCTCCATTGACATGCTGCTGCTGACCACGCATGTGGGAGGCATGGGGCTGAACCTGACAGGAGCCGACACCGTCATCTTTGTGGAGCATGACTGGAACCCCATGAAAGACCTGCAGGTGAGGGAGAGGGGCACACAGCACAGGGAAGATAGGGACTGCACTGTGTGTATGTGTGAGTGTGTGTGTGTGTGTAGATCTCATTTGGTTGGGCTTAATTAATGTTATCTTTCTTAGCTTTGCATAAATGAATGGAAAAGGAGAAAAAAAATATCTGAAAAGACTGAAGGGAAAAAGTTGTAAGAGGAGTTGGGATAGCAGGGGGATGGTAGAAGGTGGGATTACTTAATCAAGTGGTGTAGAGAGGAGAGGGCAGTTAGAAGGCTTAAACAGTAAAATGACTGGGATGTTGCACTGTAGATTGTATGACTCTAAGCAGACACTGGTTGTGGTCACTGACTGAGTGTGCTGATTGACCTGATGCTGTGTTTCACAGGCCATGGACCGCGCCCACAGAATCGGACAGAAGAAAGTGGTGAACGTCTATCGCCTCATCACCCGGGGCACACTGGAGGACAAAATCATGGGGTGAGTATCAGTCTGAATGTATATGTATGTGTGTGTGCAGTCATAATATCATTAGTAATGGTTTTCCATTTTCAGAAATGAACAGCAGGTGTAGAAAGGCCTGAAGAAAGGGAGTGAAGAGATGGTTTGTCTGCAGGGGAAATCCGTGGTGTGTTGTTCACTTACTGGTGTTGAATGTGCCCCATGGGAAGCCTTTGATACATAGCAAAATTATACAGTTATTGTTGTTGAATGTGTCATAGGGGAAGCCTTTGATACGTAGCAAAATTATACAGTTATTGTTGTTGAATGTGTCATAGGGGAAGTCTTCGATATGTAGTAAAATTATATAGCTGTTGTTGAATGTTCCTTGGCACCGGGGGGGGGGTCACCTAGAATGTGTGAATCTCTGAGAGAGCCAAGTTGTCAGTAAATGAAAAGATTGATTTCTTGTATTGCACTTTTTCCAAATTCACCAAAGAGGCAGCGCCATGCTCTGTCTTCAGGAAATGTTTGTCTCCTTTAATGGAGAATGAGGGTTGCTCTGCTAGGAGTTTGCCATTGATGACAATGCCTTACATTATACATCAAAGCACAAAAACATCCACACTTCAACAGGTCAGACCCTTACTACCTGCTGACATGACGGGAGCAGGTATATCAAAGCATAGCACCCTTTTCATGCTCACTCAGTGCTTCATTTAAGTTAAGAACTTGGCCACTGACAGTGCAATTTTTTTTGGTGCTGATTCCTCCTCGGGGAGTTGAGTGAACGGTTTTCAATAGTGGGGTCAGACTGGAATTGAAAATAGTATTTGAAGGCTGTGGATGCTGATTGGGCGGGGTGGGGGGGGATAGTCTAATGGTTCATGTGCTGAACTCTTGATCTGAGGATAACTGAGGGCACCAGTTTTGTCTTTACTGAGGTGTCAGTTCCAGAACCCCCCTCCAGTTAGAATTGGTAGTGACTCCACTCCTAAATGTTCTTTGGATAACATTTTATTCTGAGAACACATACAGAAAGAACATCTTGTTAAACCCCATGCACTCTTTAGTAGAAGAGTAGGCCAGGTACAGCCAGTGAGACAGATGACAGAAACATTCCCAGCACACATCCTACTGGCTAGAGAGAGATGGGCTCCATAGAATTCCACTGGCCCTCAGAGCACTGCCTGAACAATTCAGTGCAGCGCCCACACAGACTGTCCATGCAGTTATAGCAGAAGCCCGGTGTAGGTGCTTATTCTACTGACAGTGTGTGCTTACTGTCTGTGTGCAGGCTGCAGAAATTCAAGATGAGCATCGCCAACACGGTGATTGGTCAGGACAACTCCAACCTGCAGACCATGAGCACAGACCAGCTTCTGGATCTCTTCACGCTGGACGAACAGGGCAAGAGCTGTCTGGCTGCTCCCCTGCACAGAGAGCTGAAGACCTCAGCGGGCAGCAGGTCCAACATGCAGGCCATGCTGGAGAGCTTGGAGGAGCTGTGGGACGAGAGTCTGTACGAGTCTGAGTACAGCATGACCAACTTCCTGAAGTCTTTGACTTAGCAGTCAGTGTCTTGAGTACAGCATGGCCAATTCCTGAAATCTTTGACTTAGCAGTCAGTGTCTTGAGTACAGCATGGCCAATCCCTGAAATCTTTGACTTAGCAGTCAGTGTCTGAGTACAGCATGGCCAATCCCTGAAATCTTTGACTTAGCAGTCAGTGTCTGAGTACAGCATGGCCAACTTCCTGAAGTCTTTGACTTAACATGTCTGAGTACATAATTGCCAACTTCCTGACATCTTGGACTTAGCAGTGTGCAGCAACCTTGGTCAGGAGGGTCAGCACTTGATGGGGTGTTGTTGTGTACATAATGTGAATGGAAAAAACTGGCTGTTTATCAAGCCGTGAAAAAAAGGTTGGTTTGGTTTTATTGTGGGGTTTTGTTGTTGTTGGTTTTTTGTTGTTGGTGGGTGTGGATGCTGTTTGCAGATACAAACCAAACCACCTGTTGATGCCAAAGGTCCAGTCTTTCAAAAGTGACTTCAGTTAATGAACATGTGTAGTTGAATAGGATCCTTCTCATTGAATAGGATCCTTCTCATTGTGGTGTTTTTTTTTTCTGCATGAAGAGTGGTAACCCATAGGCTGCAATCCCAACCCATGGAGGAGCGAGCCCTGTGTAGCTGACGGGGATAGTGAGGGATGCACACCTCTCAGTGGTGCATCCCAGTGCAGTGCAGTGCAGCACAGTGTCACATTGTTTATTTCTTGTTTTTACCTGTATTAAACATTGTTTAGTTCTGGATTGATTTGACCTGTTTTGGACATTGTTTCATTCTTGTTTTTACCTGTTTTTGGAGAGTAAAAGGCTAGACAGTATGCATATAAGTTATGACAGTATAATTATATCAGTATGACTTTTGTATACTTTACAAATGGTGAAGTCAGTTTTGACGAAGCTAGCAAACAATGTGTGACCATCCGCCACATAATGAGTTGCATTGCACCAAAGATCAGTTTTTAGTGTTCAACAGGGTATTAACCTGCAATAACAAAAAACAGCTATTGAATACAACACCCCCCCAAAAAAAAATACAGATTGAAATCAGACAGTTCTATGAAAAGTTATTACAAATTGCAATGCTAGCCTCCAGGAAGTGACAAAATCAGAAATTGACAAATTTTGCAACGTAATTTGTAATAGGTGGTCAGGATGAGGGGTTGGGTGTTTTAAAGCACATTTTTAAAGCAAAAGGAAATACAATTACGCCTTGATACTTCAGTACAAGGTAGAAGAAAGATTATAGTTTTATAATCAATTGAAATACAAAAATTGACAACCTGACCTCCACCTGCCTAATTAGGCTTCTAGTGGAAAAGTGGGTCAGGTGCAATGCGACTCATTTCATGGCAAAGGGTCACATAGGTCAGGGACTGTATACATACATGTATATGATTTAAAGGATACCACTTGTTATCGAAATTTGAACAGAATAAAGCAAAACCTGTATCAGACTAGGGTTATGCATCTTGTTCTTTGCAAATGATGTAGAAGGTAGCAGTTCTTTTTAGTTCAGTCTGATGCAAAGACTGGTCATTATTATCTGTAGAGAAAAGAAAAGCAAGTTTTGATGATGTATGTGTCCTCAGTTATTGATGATGTGCTGAGTGATTATTTCGAACTAGATCCTTTGGTCAGGTAGTGAGTGGCTTGCAGCGCTAGTAGCTTCACTGTAGAAGGGTGTTGTCAGTGTTCCTGTGTTGCTTTGTGGAGGAAATGGTCTCAGAGGTGAAGGAACTGCAGAATAGCAACTTAACTTGGTGCTTCAATCCTATGTTCCCATCTGCTTCTCTCTGTAGTGTCTGTTGTGGTGCTAATTATGTTGTATAATTATCTGTAGCTCCATACTCGGTTTGTTCTTTTTTGAATCTGAGCATGAAAGACTGTTAGAGTGGTGGGATTAAGATTTATATACAGAATGATGTCGTTTCACAAATGAAGTCCTCTTTCAAAGGAGGTGTGGGAGGAGGCAGGAATGGTCTGACTGAGGAAATCAGCAAAGCTTTTATCTTAAATAGAAAAAAAAGAATCTAGGTGATACCACCACATGCATAGCTGCCAACCTTTGAAAATCCCAAAATGGAATTTTGGTGGGGTTGAAAGGGGGGCTTGCCCCCCTCCTGAAAAAGGGGTGGGGGTTTGAAAGGGGGGCTTTCATCAGTTACACAGCAACGTCCTGAAGCTGAAGCATTTTTATGGTTAAAAGGAGAGCACTTTTCATTCCCTGACAAAATGATGTAGTCGGGAAAGAATAGTGTGCTGCACTTTGAAACAAAACGGCTGTAGGTGGAGACTGAAAGTACAAAGATCACTTATCGTGTCTGCTTTCATAAAGTATAAAACCAGTAGATAAAATCATTAACAGACAGCACTGAACACCAGCAGCGTTGATTTTCATTTGTTTCATAGCAAATGGAGTCCAAAGTGTCAAATCTGGGCTGGACTACGTCAGCACATCGTAGCTGGCTACAGCTTCACACCTGTCCACTACTGCCTGCACGTTGATACTGTTTGTCACAAGCTCAGAAAAACTCTGGTTTTGTTTGTTGCTACTTTGGTGAGCTAGTCTCTGAACTCTGCTTTCGTCAGTGACATGACATTGAATGTACAGTTGCAGCCTTGCTTTGTTGTTTTGAACTTTGGTGGACACAAATCCATGATCCAGATAAGGCGATAGATACATGACTTCTTCACTTGATGTGCAGGCACACTGGTCATTGCCTCCCTTGGATAGTGTCATCTGCTAGGCTACTTCTTGTTTTGTCCACTTATTGCATGCATTTGAATCAGTGTTATAAATGGAATTTGCATGCATTAGAATTGGCACTATAAAGTATATTTAAAAAATCCTTTTTGAGCAACTGTCATTCCCTTGGGTATGCCGGGGCAGTATAGAGAGCACCTCCAGAATCATGGCTAAAAAACCTGAAAAATTCCGGGCAAAAAGGAATGGTTGGCAGCTATGCAAGTGGTATCTGTGCTTGAATGATGATAATTCACAGGGTTGTTGTTGCAATACAAATTTGATGGTATTTTCAGGTTTATCTTTTTCAGGTTTATTCTTTTTTTTTTCTCTATGTCCAAGGTATTGGCTGATATTCTTAGTTGCCACTCCCCCTTAATCCCTGTGGATACTTTCTGTTATCTCAGATTTTGCCTCATGTGTGTTGTCAGTAGATATGAGTCTTTTTTTTTATCACAAGGCTGTTGTGAAAGCTGGCAGACTCCCATATGATTCCACAATGGGAGATGTTGCAGAGGCCCAACGAACAAGTCTCTTCATGGATGCAATACATCATTTTATGCATTTGTACAGTCAGCATTTTAGATGTGAAATTCAGAAAATGAAAATCAGGGCAAGGCATTTACAACCACCAACCTGTTGAAGGGATGCATATCATGCCTTGAACATTAGTGCGGTTCATTATTTGGGAGCGTGAATGACACAATTATGCAGGTGTATGTGGCTTAAGGCAGAAGTGTGTATATTATTAGAAAAAAGAAACAGATCATTTTCTGTCTGATAAAATACTGGGAAAAGAAGGGATGCGGGTTTTGAAGTATTTTTGCTTTTATTGCTCAATGTTATTGGTAAATGTGTTCAATGTTGAATGTAGTATGTGCTCTTGGATTGGATGTTATATATTTCACATGCACTGGGTATTCAGGAAAAAAAATGCTTGGGCTGTTTAAAAGAAAAATGTTTGACTGATTGATCTTGTTTGCATAAAAAAAAAGTGTTTAAAAACTCTAGAAAGCTGTGAATATATATTATCTTATGAAGGTATTGTGCATGATTGCTCTTTAAAAATCCAAAGATGTTCCTTGCTAAAGACCTTCCACCTCAACTATTTTGGGACACACTGGTTATATGTATGTCTGTGTTACCAATAAATGGACTGTCTTTTCCTCTTTGGTTATTTGTGTGGGTGTATTAAGAAATGAACTGTTCCACACTGGTTATTTGTGTGGGTGTATTAAGAAATAATGAACTGTTCCACACTGGTTATTTGTGTGGGTGTATAAAGAAATAATGAACTGTTCCACACTGGTTATTTGTGTGCATGTGTGGACAGTAACTGGACTGTCCTTCCCTGTGCATTGGGACAGATCGTCTGGTACAGCACCAACTGCAGCCTTGGCTTTTTTTTCTGTAGAACAAATGGATCGAAGCAAACAATGTCAGAAAATCTGACCCTGTTCTTTCTTCCTATTCTAATGCAGTCAAGAAACGACAGATCATTTTTTTTGACTTTATAATGCTCCTGTCCATAAATTGAGTAAATTTCCATGGGGGTTCATTCAGTATAAAAATCGTCGTCATCTTCTGGAATTTAAGTGCAAGAAATATCGGACCCAAAGGTAGCTCCACATCCTTGGGCACGCAGCATGTAACAATGAACATCACATCCAATGTGTGAATTTCTTGACAAAAGTACAGAAGCAGACAGACATGACTAAAAATAACCCCAGAAGAGTTGACTGAAAGAAGTCGTAAGCAAAGTCAGTGGCAGACACAGGACATTTCTACCACAATGATTCCAGAGGGTGATGAGGATCCTGTTTGTACAGAGCATTGGGATCCCCTCTGAGAAATACTGACGTCACATGATGATGCACAAAGACAGTGTTTAATTAATACAACATACATAAGAACACAGACACATTTCTTTCAGTTTTTCCAATACAAAGACAGACCAAACTGTGAAGTGTACTTGTGTTTTATTGTTTACAAAGCTACACTTGTCCATCACAGAATAAAGTATGTAGTATAAAGTACTGTAGCCACACCAGTTGATATGCCCAGACGTCCAGCTGGATTCCATGCCACAGTTTTTGTCATCCAATTACAAACGCTGAACTCATTCCGGTTTTAACTCAATATATATCATGGCTGTACACTCCCATTTGATTTTCTAATCACAATCTTAACTGACAGTTGTGTATTCCCCTTACTATTCACGAAACAATCCTCATGGCGTTTTTCATATTTGTTACAGATCTATAGAGTCACAACTTACGGTTTATACGAATTTCTCCTGACATTGTAAACTGTTGACACTCTGACGGGGCAAAGACAGGAGGCAAGTTTTATCACATGAAGAGAATTCACACCTCCTGCACAACGGACGTCAAAATCATCTTAATATTAGAATCTTGCTTCACTGGGAAATGGATGTTTTGCATAAACTACTTACCGTAATTTTCAGGCTACAAATTGCAACTCCCCACCCCCGTTTCACCCTTCCTGAAATTCTTACCATGTCACTTTGAAATTGAAGAGCTTTATGTCTTGGTCTAAAATGCCTTCTGCATCGCTGTGAAAAATTCTGGTAACAAAAAACCTGCTCTTTCTCCTTTGGTGTCTGCTTACAAACCGATCTCACAGATGTGTATCCATGTGATTGAAGCAGCCTGTTCATGAAACCTAGACCTTGTGCACCTGATCAACGAATTTTACTCAGATTCAGGCAATTCACCAGCTAATGATTAATACCAGAGAAACACAAAGCACTAAATCACTCATTATACAAAGCCATATTTGAATTTGGGAAGAAGAAAAACAAAAGTTCTTCCTGAGTTTGGAATAACAATATTTTGTTAACATCCCACGTGAAGAAAAACCTGTCGCGTTTAAAAGGAAAAACCTTCTAAAGGACGTGTTATGCAGGTCAAATCATGAACCCCATGTGGCACATATTCCAGAGCATCTGGTACACAGATGACATTGGTTATCTGATAAATTTCAGGATAGCATGCTAATCCATGCCCTCTGTAGCCTGAAAAATATGGCAGTAACAAACGAGCCTTTTTATAAAAAATCTGTGATTTATACAATCTCAACCCAAGTTATTTCAATGTAAACATTTTGTTTGGCTCACTCTTAATCACTGTTAACAACTCCTTTGGTTTAAAAAAAGAAAAAAAGAAGTAGAAATAGAAAGAACAGAAAAAAGTCACAATCACATGTAACAGTACAATCGATGGGAAAGAAAAAGGAAACTTCTTTGAATAAACCTCCTTTCATTAAAAAAGAAAAAAAATTCAACTTACCACCACAAAGACAGAACAGACCGTAGGAAGAGAGCAAGGGAGATTTCTCCCCACTTGCTAGTAAAGCCAAAGTCACACCAGAAGTACTCTGAATATATGTACATCTATTCCTGAAAACTCCTTACACCTTTTTTTTTTTTTAACCCAGAACACCGACCACACCAGGTAACGCTTGTCTGATTGGATGAAGAACATGACACACACACAATTTCAACGACACATCCTCATCACTGGTGCTGACTATTCATGACCATAGCTGCCAACCATTACAGATATGTTAAAAATCTTCAACCCCTCCACAGTTTTTCTAGGTCACAAGTCAACAAGGATTCAACATTTTTCTCGTCTAAATTTCTTCTTGAAAATACTCTCCTTCCATGTGGGTTAACTGGACTTGAACCAATTCCTGATCAAGAATCATCTTCAGCCGACAAACTGTTCATGTCAGCAATTCATTTGATTCTGTTGAGAGAAGGGAAAACAGAGAAATCAGCTGTCATCAGGACTGGAGGACATGATACAGACAGTAACAGAACAAGAAGACAATAATTTATAATCAGAACTGACAGTTATGGATTTTTGTTTATGATTATCATTCACAGTTCCCTCATGACAACATACCAGATAAAAAGTTGGCAGCTATGCATGAGGGGGTGTACAGATGATTTCAGTAGCCTTTGGTAAACAAACAGAAATGGCTTACATTGCCTGTAGATGGTATGAACCAGTTGTGATGGCTTAGCACAGTGGCTAGCACAATGAACTGTACATTTTCAGACTGTATATCTGGGTTGTAAATATGGATTTTTCATTGCTACCACGACCAGCCATTCTCTCATGATGAAGTCGTATGATCTATGACCTAGATTGCACACAATATTGAATGATGACATAATATATACCCATTGATTCTTAATCATATGAACTTCTTATCACGTGATAAAAAAGGGTTTTTTTCATGTCTGATTACTTACTTTTACAGAATGGGCATGTTATCAGCATGCTACTGATCAACAACTTTAACTCTGAACTATCTCCTACAACATAATTATCAGCTTCCTGAGGACTGCTGGCTCGGACAGCAAGACAGACTTGGGTTGAATGAAGTGGAGTCAGGCAAAATGAATGAGTGGTATGGAGGAGAAGAAAAACACAGGTGTGAAAACCAAGACAAAAACACTGACTCCCATTTTCAAACCACCACACAAAAACCACACAAACATTTTCTAACACGACCAAAGAACATACTGGCACCTCACTGGAAGAAGAAGAACAAAAAAGAGTGAATAACACGATCTCATTAAATCTATGAAAAAAATATCAATAAAGTAAACACAGTGAAATCTTTATCTAACACAAAACCCACTTATCTTTGAGACAAATATAACTTCTACATAAAGAAAAGCAAATACTTCAGAAACACCACAGTATGCAAAACAAGCATATGAGCATGGTGTTTGTTTGTACTGAGGCCCCCCCCAAACCAAATGAAAACAAAAACCAGTCATATGGCATACTTAGTTCAATGCATAAACTACTAACAGTTTGCTTTAACATTCACTGCTTTTAATCAGGTTTTGAGGCTGATGTTTAGGCTTAACTATGGCCGGTTTATGATGTTCTACTATTAACAAGATAGTTCTCTGAAAATGGAGACTCGTAACGTAAATGAAAAGATTATCATAAAATATCAATCGGGGTCATTTTTTTCCAGACACATTTTACCGTCTCTGGCGAAGTCCATTGTTTCACCTTCGATGTTTTCCTTTTTTCAGATGAATTGAAACAGACAAGAAGGATATATCAACTTCATTCAATTCAATTCACATGTTAATCATGAATATAGTTTTCAGAAGAATTTCAACAGAAAAGAAAGATATAATCATCAACTTCAATTTGATTCACACGTTATTGATGAATATATATAAAAGTCCTGCTTCAATCACTTTTGCATGTCTGCCTACACACACACACACACACACACACACACACATTCTCACTCGCTCACATACACTTTTTGAGATACAAACAGAAACATGTTCTGGTTAACCTAAATCCAATCCCGTTATAAAGTAAAATCACTCACAACTGCCATATGGATAAAACTGTGACCACTGAAGCCAAGGGATAAAGCTTCCACTGTGACGAATGATTGGCAGGAACTAGGATGATTTCTCTAAACAAGACTCCCTGTGTCTGCTCATTCAATTATCAATATCAGAAAAAGATGGAGAAGAGAAAATATCAAAGCTGGGTGGTGAAATAAGTTTTAAAAAAACAAACATAAAGCAAACCCGTGTGTAGTTTAAAATTTGATTCAATAACCAATATAAAATGATTCAATAAAAGATGAAAGAAATCATACATGAAACAAGAATGATGCGTAATACTTTAGGTAAAGCAACTGGCAATTCTAAAGATGTAGTTCTCCTCATGTTATGATGCACTTTATACATTTTAAAAATATCTGCACGGTTCCGACATTGCCTTTCTTCATTAATTAAGATCAACTGTCATGCAATGCTTAGTACAATCAGTAGTTGCATGCAAACAACAAAATTTACATCATAACAATTTGCGCAACAAACATGCACTTCTATTCTCAACCCATCATTTCTCTTTTTTACTAAAACCTCTGTTTTACTTTATATCAAACCCTACCTCTAAAATGTCATTGCTATAACAAAGTTATTTTCTACTTTACTGTACAATAAAACCTACCTCCAAACTTCATTCACGAAGTCCAAAACACTTAGAAGATCTCTTGTCTTTCTAAGTTCTGCACAGATTGAAGGTTGTGAAAACAGATCAAGGCAGTATTTTTGGTTAATTGGGCCAATACCAAACCTTGTTTCTTCTTTTTTTAATCTTAACTTACCAATAAAGTCTGCTCAGGGTCAGCAGTTCGTCCTGAAGATCTTGAAAATGGATTCAATTTTTGATCACCTTTTGTATCAATCTTCAACTAATCTCTGACTACAAACAGTTCTTTAAAAACTGTCAAGTGAAGCAACTCTCCACAAGAAACAGCCATCCACAAGAAACGGGCATTAGAAGTTTGAATCTGAAGGACTGCAAATGTAAATGTGATTTATTTTCACCCTTTCACCCATGCCAGATGCACAAAAAGCCCAAACAATTTTCATCAATGAAAACCTTCCCAGAAAAAAGCCTGTGACTCCAGTTTCTACTAATGCTGCCAGTTTAGCTAGCCCCATTTTTTGTCCTCAACAGGCGGCAACTCACTGAGTAAAGAGAAATACCCACGGTTCAAGTCAAGCCTGCATTAAAAATGACAACTATGGAGTGAAATGAAAGACCCTACAATTCTGCATCAGCCAGAAACACTGGCTGAATAATGAAAACCTTTAATTTAATCAAGACATGTATATATACAATCACTAAGTGCTTTCTTTTATGTCTATATCTTTTTCGTGTGGGTTAAAGCTGACATAACTGGAAACTTCTCCACTGTGGACGCCCAAGCCCAGGCATGCCAGCTGCCATGGATGTACACACCGAGATAAGGGTTTCTGTCACTCATCTGTCCACAAGTGTTGCACGAGAAAGACAGCGGAACAAACCAGACTCTCCACAACAACACAAAGCAACGCGCAGTGAAGCACCACACTTCATTAGTAGCCAAAGACACAGATGAAGGCCTCTGACTGGCTTTGAAGTCCATTCAAGCACTGACTTGACGACAATTAATTTGCTGCAGACAGGTCGATTTCACGTTTACATCTGGGACGAATGTCACACGACAGAAGATTAAAAAAAAAAGCCAACAACACCACTGAACAAAATGGCATCTAATGACGAAGACAAAACCAGTTGAAAAAAACAGCAACAAACAAACAGACATGACTGCCCTACTCTTACCCTCTCCTCCCCCCCCCCAACCACTACCTTCCCTTGGCGATAAGACTTGAGACTTTTTGGCACTGCAATGTAAGTGTCATGCCAATGATATCAACTCCACAAACACACGTAATATATACAAACATATATTCATTTTTGGAAAGAAAAAAAAAATTGATCAGCTGGCCGTGAGAGAGAATCTTGAATAAATAACTATAAAAAAAAGGAATCAACATTTTGCTTCATCAAAAAAAACAAAAAAACCCCAAGATAAACATTTCTCTCCATGTCCGTTCCAACCAATCAGGTCCATCCTCATAAGAAGGGGTTATATGCGTTGTTCTGAGGTTGCTGTGGGCTGTTGAGAGGCATGATTGGAGCAGGGAGCAGGCCTGACTGTGCAGGCTGACTGAAGCCAGGGGTCACTGGACTCATCTGCGCCATGGCCACGCGGTTATTGCTTCCGTCTTGAAATGGATTGCTGGAACCTGGCGCCGTCATTGCAAATGGATTGTTCCCTAGAATTCCACACACACAAAAATATGTTGCGGTTATCCACATATGACCAATGATAACCGTACTGAATTTTAACAATTCAGCTTTTGAGTTTTATTGATTCTTATTGCTAAACTAACTTATCTTGCAGCCCCAAAGTGATGGTGTTGGGGTTTTTTTCCAGTTTGTTTTTTCAAAGCCGGGTCACTTTGAGAGGAATATTCCAGATATCCCACCACAGCCCATCCATGGGGAAACCCACTTGGCAGATGCTTTACCAACTCATGCTTGACTTAGCATGCTTGTAATGTTTGGATGCATGGTGGTATTTTCACATCTGTTTCACCCACTATATTTGCCAACCAAAAAAGATGGGTCACAACTGTCAGAAACTGAGCGTTTCCCCCACAATCAGCTGTTCTCAGCTGCTATCCATTCCATTCCATTCCATTCCAGCCCAGCTGGTGCTAATTATAGCAGGACCACACTTGGACTAGGTAAAAGGAAGGGGGCGCTTATTTTAGCACTGGGGCCCACGACCCTTGGCCGAATTATGTTGAATTTGCACGCTGTGGGATGGGTTTTTAATATGAGCATGAGACAGTTTGCCTGCTTTCATACAGGAAACTTTGGTTTGCAGTCTTGTTCCTAAGACATGCAGGAAGATGAA
>JAUZNI010528439.1:0-10000 GCA_034780235.1 Concholepas concholepas | reverse complement strand
AGTGAACCTCTGAGCTCTAGCCGAGGAACAAAAAAATAAAATACTGTACAGCTTTGACAGCTGTCTACAACCTGTTGGTGGCAGTGGTGTGGACAGCAAGGGGCAATGCAGGCAGGAAAGTCGACCACTTTGACACTTCTTCCACTGATCTCTTATCTCAGGCACTTTCATTTCCATATGTGTGACCCTCCAACTCATGATTAGTCGCTTTGCAACGGGGGTCAATTTTTTTTGGTACTGAACATGTTATTAATCTGCAATAAAAAGGCTATTCAGTTACCAACACTGAGATTGAAAATCGGACAATTCTATGAAAAGTTATTACAAATTGAAATGCTAGACATCAGGAAGTGACAAAATGAAAAATTGACAAGTTTTGCATCATAATAGGTGGTCAGGATGAGGGCTTGGGTGTTTTTAACCGCGTTTTTAAAGCAAAAGGAAAGTAAATTATGCCTTGATACTTCAGTACAAGGTAGAAGGAAGAGCATAGTTTTTTGATCTGTTGGAATCTCAAAATCGACAACCAGCCAATTCAATGTCAAACATGGCTCCTAGCAGAAAAGTGGGTCAGGTGCAGTGCGACTCATTTCATGGTGGAAGGTCACATATAATTTTGCAGGTTTTTTTTTTTCATTCCTTTCCACTAGTTCTCTTCATATACTTGTGATCATTTGTATTCCCTCTATGTGCCTCACTCAGCAATATATGTATTGAAAAATGTCACATACAACATTGGATGTTACAGGTGTTGGATGTTACAGGTGTGCACTTACAGCACTGTTGATTCTGTGAAGGTTTTGGATGTGTCACCTGCTTAGTGTTCATGCATGCAGGCATGCATATATATGTGTGATGATATATGCATGAGTAAGTTGCCTCTTACCAGTGAAGTTTTGAAGTGTGTGTGTGTGTGTGTGTGTGTATGTGCACACATTGTGTGTGTGTTTCCAGGCCTTTTACATTTTGTAGCAAAAATGAACATAACTGATGCCCAAGTATCACATTGCTGTGTGCACTTAAGCTTGCACATGCACCCCACAAACACACATACATATATACACACGCACACACATGCAAATGCGCATGCTTACACACACAAACACACACATGCACAATAACTTGACCAGCTTCTTTTTGATACCCCTAAATGTTTGGTCAGTCTGACAAAGTGAAAATGACAGGTGCCAGTAAAGAAAGGTTTACAGATAGAGTAAACAGAGTGATTGTTTTCATTGTTTTGAATGAAACTATCTTTGTATTGTATGCACAGAATGTGAATCAATCAGTATCTGAATAAAAGTATTGTAGACAAAGGATTGATCATTTTGAAAGTATTATGTTCAAAGAATATGCCTTGATCAATTATCTTCAATCATTACATGATATTGTATGTATTGTATACTACTGTCTGTCATGACAGCCTTTTCTCATTATGATAATGATGATAATAATATTTGGAATTTTTACAGCCCTGAATCTTGTATTTCAAGCAAACAAATCAAAGCACTTGATTTATGAATGAAATTAGTATATTCAGAGAAAGATATTTCAATGCTATCAGATAAGCGATTCTTGGCAATACATAACTTTTGAAAGTTTTCCCTTTTTTTAAAGAAAAAAAAGCTGGAAGATAAAGTATCATCCAACTATAAATTTATACTAGATTAGAATGCAGTATGTTCAGAGTGAGGCAAGGCATCCTGTATTTTATAAACATGACACTGATATTGTGAACTGTGTATAATATAGATAGATACCATGCCACATGCACTCCATGCAGAAATCACTTAACTGTGGTCATTCCAAATCAAATATGAGAAAGCATTTTCTCTATCTGCACACATATCCCTGAAGTTGGAATGCGGCTATCCATGGAGGGCAAAAACGGTCGCATTCACACAATCTCACCATTGGTGAACCTCAGAGCTCTAGCGGAGGAATGGGGGGGAAAAATCTGCACACGTACTGGAAATGACTCCCTGCATTTGTCTGATATTTTGCACTCTATTCTTAAGTGAACATTACGACTGTTTGCACCAAATGACTGTAGACAAAACTGCACGTATCAGTGTTGCACTTCCAGACATGCCATGCAAATAGTTGACAGTTTCAAGTGGGCAGTTTTAAGTAGGCAACAAGTGGGCAGTTTTAAGTAGGCAACAAGTGGGTAGTTTTAAGTAGGCAAACAAGTGGGCAGTTTTAAGTAGGCAAACAATTCGGCAGTTTTAAGAAGGCAGTAAGTAGGCAGTTTTAAGGATGCCAAAAAGGTTGTCAGTTTTGAGCCAAAGAAGCAAGTACTCAAAGGCAAAGTGACCAGCTAGTGATAGAACTCTCTCCTCAGCAGTGATTCAGACAACTGGATTCCTCTAGAAAACTGATGTCAACACAGAGCAGATTAGACAGAGGGCAGTGTAACTGAGCTTGTGGATTCATGTCTCCACTCAAGAGATGTCTTGGCTACCACCCACTTTGTGGAAAATTCAGTGTAGTGCACAATGACTCCCCAAGGAGTCAAGGAGAAGTTAAGTCACCAATTACTTTGGAACAGACCACCTCTGTTCTTGGTCACATGTTTGAGGGCCAACAGCTTAGAGCAGATTGCTGTTTGTTTTTTGGTAAGCTTCAGGGATGTGTAGCAAGTGTAAATATCTGTGATACAGAATGGTGGGAAAAGGAAACTAAAAGTACATTGTTTTCACATTTTTTGGATACGATTTTGAATTGTTCCTGTAAAGTGTAAGGGTCAAAAGTGTTTCCTTGAAACCTTTGATGTTCTCACTTAAAGCCAGTTACTTTGTGATCATATTGATTGGCATATATATAGAAATTCTAATGCTGGCAAAATGAATACACTGGTTTGGAGCCACACTGTCTTTCATGTATTTAAATTCATCCTCTTTCTCCTCCATGCCCTCTTAATCAAACATGCACACTGAGAAGCCTATCCTCTCGAATAATTTGTATTTCCTCTTGAATGATTTCCATGTGTGCTTTGTTCATACTTCTTACAACATTAAAATCCCCAAACATTCCATTGTGTAAGATTTTCTACTGTGTCCCCCTCCCCCCCACTTCCCAAAAGAAAATCTTATCATGTAACACCCCATCCCCTGTACACATACACACACATGCAATTTTATTAATTGAAGTACTTACCCAGCAAAACTTATCATTATTTTTTTTTTCTAAGGCGATTGGGATAGAAGCAACAAGGAATAAACAGCGTCATCAAAAGTATGAGCCCTGTAGAGTACACTACAGATATTCACACACTGACAACAGAGTTATAAAAATTTGCAAACCAATTCATGCATGTAGGGTTGTTATTCTTACTTTTATCTTCATTTTTTAATAGCTGCAGTTGATGTTGGAAAAAGTCAGCTTCAGTCCATACGAAATGTCAGTTACTTGTAAATATAACATAATCTCATGATAGTATGCAATTTTTTTTGTTCCTCAGCTAGAGCTTTTCCCAATGGTGGGATCTTGTGTATGCGACTGTTTTTGCCCGTCATGAAGGTAGCCACATTTCCGATTTCAGGGATACATGTGATTTAATTCAGAGCTGCAGAAAGTTAGTTGCAGGTGAAAGATATTGTAAGATCATGTCATTTGAATTGATACTGACTTTGGAAAGAGGCAAGTAACATTGTGTCATTTAATAATGTTGGTAAATAGCAAGTAACATAGTATTTGCTTGGGGAAAGGGATAGCCTAGTGGTTAGAGCGTTGCACTCGTGATTTGACAGCCCAGGATCAAGCCCCGGTTCCAGCCACCATCGAGACACCCGTTCAAGGGGATTTTCCCCCTGGAGTTACCTAACATCAGTACTGACTCCAATCCCCTGAAAGTCCTTCAGATAAGACTATAAACTGAGGCCCTGTGTGAAAATGCACATAAAACATTTTTCACACACATTAAAATGCGTTCTGCCATTCGGAAGAGTAGGCCATTGAGTGCTGGCAAGAACGGACAACAAAATAAAAAACGCATACATCATGTAACATGATACACACACGTGTCATGCTTCTTAAGACATCATCCACTAAGTCGTAATGCGGCTACCTTTCAATGGTGGGCAAAAATGGTTGCATATGCAGAAATCTCACCATTGGTGAACTTTGGAGCTCCAACCAAGGAAGAATAAAAAACAACAAACCTATTTGATCATTTTGATAAGTGGCAAAACAACATTGTACTATTGGATAATAAAATTAATGTTTAGAAAGTGGCATGTAACATTATATAGATATATATATATAGATATATATATTGATATGTGGCAGGTAACAGTTTTTAATCACTTTGATGAATGGCAGGTAACATAAATTGATAATTTTGACGAGTGGCAAGTTACATTATGTCATTCAATACTTCTGATAAGTGGCCAGCAACATTGCATCATTTGATACTTTGGATACATGGCAATAACATCATGATATCATTTGATAGTTTTGATAAGTCGCAAATGACATGATAATTTTGTTAAGTGGCAAGTAACCTTACATCATTTAGTAATTTTGCTGGGTGGCATATAACATTATTTGACTTGGTATCTTGGGTAAGTGGCAATGTTATCTCATTTGATTCTTTAGATAAGTGGCAATAATTTATATCATTTGATATTTTTTATAATTGGCAAATAACGTACTTTGAATAAGTGGCAAACAGGATGAAATCACTTGATACAGTAGATAAGTGACAAGTATCGATATATCACAATAGGTTATTTTGTGTCAAGTGATGAGTATTCATGGCATACAAAGTGTGATGATTTGTGGCACATTATTGTCTGGAGTGACAGTTGATCAATTATTAAAACAAAGCATTTTTGCCTAAACAGATGTGCATTGTTACCTACAAAGTGTCACTGGTGTAAATGTATACATTTTCAGCTTACAGGAGAGCACGATTGATGTCCTCTCCAAGTGATCTTGTATACATGTTGGATTGGGTACTTAGAGGTGACACAACTCATTACATAGAAGAAGAATGGAGAGCTGCTAAAGCTGAAGTCTCCAGACTATGGCCACCACTTCCATCACGTTTCAACAACAGGAATATTCTGCTGCTCCAAACCTGCTGCTGGAAAATGTCTTCTGCTGATTTTTTTTCTTCCGTTTTTTGTTGTTAATTTTTTTTCTTGTACCTGTTTTCCATCAACATATTCCATTTTGTCTTTGTTTTGCATCAGAACACCCAAGAACCTGATATACACAAAATGTATTTTCTTAAGTGTAAAAACTGATACAGTAGATTTGTCTGCTTCTGACTATACAGAGTAACTATGATACTTGACACACAGCCCATGACTTTTCATGTTGAATCAACATTCAGTTACAAATGGAAATTTTGATTCATACCACATAGAAAGATAGAATATTTCCATGGACTTTTGTTGACTTTTTTTTTTTTCTTCTCCAGACCGTAGAGATTTAGATATTTGATTTGAAGACGTATTACGAATTTTTATATGGTTCCGACAGGTGATTGATTTCTGCAGCCATGTGAATCTTTGAAAATACTCTGCAATTGTGATGTTATGTAATACACAACATTCTCCTCCTCATGCAATGTTTGAAACATCTATTACACAATGATAGTCTGAGTGGGTGGGTGAATGAGTTTCTGTCTTTTCTCAGCTGTGATGGCAATTGTTGCTTTTTTTATTTTTTAGCAACTTTCAATCTTCTACATTTTTTATCAGAATGGCAAAAAAGTGGGCCTTAGGTCTACTATTCAAGAACAAATACTCCACATTTTATCAAGAAAGACGATCCACATTCATACATTTTTTATGATTATAACTTCGCAATATTGTTTGTTTTTCGGTCCTTGGGTTGAGCTCCGAAGTTCACCAATGGTGAGATTTTGCATATGCAACCATTTTTGCCCTCCATGAAGGTAGCTACATTCTGACTGCAGGGAGGAACTTAGCATTCATCCCTGTCTTTGAAAGGCACGCAGACTTGCTTAGAAATGCAAGTAAAAAGACATATCTAAGTAACTTGTGGCAAAATTTCAGCTCAATAGCTTGGCATGCACACACACGCAATTGTCTCATGAGTAAAGTAAGTCAGTTGGGGATAGAAAACCTTCAAAGAATTCAAAATCTACAGGTAGTTTAGCTCTGTAGAATTCAACAAGTGGATGAAGCCCCCAACTGTGTGGTCCACGTCTTCCTAATGAGCCCATAGCAAACTCACTCTGGGTAGGAGCTGGCCAGAGTCCAAAAATATCCCTATGACATGGGATTCGAACCTGCTATCTTCCAGCCTGCAACCCATGGCACTAACCACTGCACCATGGCGACTGGTGTCTTCAAGCTGTTTTTATTCCCTTCCTTCACAGCATTTTTTTCTTTTTTTTTATAGCAGAAAATGTGGTTATGTTGGTCAAGTTCATTAGTTGGCATGTGTAGATTGGTTTTATACTATAACTTTTGATGTGTTTTAATGATGGGGCTACAATTATGACTTGTTTTGGGTTTGTTTTGTTCCTCTGCTAGAGCTCTTAGGTTCACCAGTGGTGATATTTTTGCATTTGTGGCCGGGTTTTTTCCAGTTAGGTAGCTGCATTCCAACTTCAGGGATGGTGTCAAAAACATTACACCAGTTTGCATGCCTTTTTTTCTCCCAAATTTTGTCATCCATTCCTACCAGCACAAAATGGCCTTCTCTTCCAAAAGGTGGAACAGCTTTTTAACATGTGTGCAAGGTGTTCTGCGTGCATTCGCACATGGGGCCTTGGTTTATAGGCTCATCCGAAAGACGTGACATTCAGTTAGATTTTTTCGTCAAACTGGGAAAGGCAAGGCTGGGAATCAAACCCAGGTTTACTTGTTAGGCAGGTGAATGACTTAACAGTCCTGCCACCTTCCTTCTCATGACAGATCTGAATAGCTTACAGTTACGATTTTAATTCATGACTTGCATCTAGGCTATTTCAGAAACAGATTACAGACGAGGAAACAACAAAATGGATTGATGGGAGGATTGATGACAATGATCAGTTGCACAGGATTTTTATTTTCTTCCTTTTATTGAGAACAGCACATCTTCCCCCACACTGCACAGTGATCAATGAGTTTACAGAACATTCTAAATTGTGTTCACCACACATCCACTCTTTCTGCACACTCTATACACTCATAGATACAAATTCAAATAACTTTAAAACTCTTGTTTTTTTCTCTGTAAATACATCAATCATCTTTTATTTCCAAATTTGTCTCCACTGACAATCACATCAGTTGGACTCCCACTGGAGAGAGAGAGAGAGAGATGGACCAACAAAATCAATGGAGATATCCATGTATATGAACCGGTATTGCAAAAAAGATGATGGTACCCATATAGTTATAATATAATGTAAGAAAGTACAGTACAGTACACTCAATAATGGCTTTGCATTGTTACCTGATGATGGGCATGATCTCACACGAGCTTCAAAGTCAATGGAAAAAGGAAGAAAGGGAGTCAGAAATAGTTAGTTCAGTCATTTCGTAACTAACAACTTGTCCCACCACATGCTTGTTTCCTCTTTCACAAACATGCAATTCGCTCTACACACGCTCAGTCATACCATTAATCGTCGCTTGGAAGCCTAGCTTGTCCTGGAGGATCAAGGACACACAATTCTCCCTCCAAGAACTTCCTGTGTGACCTCCCCTCCCGTGTTCATCCAGTGTAGAAAAGTACACCCCAACAACTCTACAATAATTAAAAAAAATAATGTGCACTTTCCAACACAATAATGAAAACCAAAAAACATATTACAAATTCACACAGTTTCATCACCAAATCTACTGCTGACGTCCAAACATATGAAATGAACAGTTAAAAAAAAAAAAAAAGGACACAAAAAGCAATGAATGGAAGAGGACATATGACCAGACCGTTGTTTTCTTACAGACCACACCACACTCAAAATGCATCCCTGCACGCACGACTCGAAACATCTGAAAAATGGATGCAAGGTGCCGGCGCCCAGCACACACCGTCGTGCATGATTGATATGTCCTAAGTTTTGAGACATAGCTTCCCACTCAGACACCAGTGCTAGGAAGAGCTGTCACATAGTCACCCAGTCTGATCCGTCAACGCCGTTAAATGGCGTGGCATCGAACAAGCCTACATGGTTAAATAGCTCTGAACAATCCACACCCTTTTCTCAGAATCTCTTCTTAACCATACCATTTTCAGCAAAGATGGCAAAAAAAACACAGCGTTTACAAGAGCACTATAGACACATGTTACAACAGCACCCATGTGCTATATTTCACAAAAAGACTAAACACTCTCAAATGATCAAAAAAAGAAAACTAGAGTAATATATGAATCTGAACCCAAAAACACTGGAAAATTAGCTGCATGCCGAATTATCACAAGGACATGGATACAAGAGCTATGGATTCTGAAACCCCCGTTTAGCAATGAAGTGCGCCATCGACTGGGAATGGCTTGGTTGGTTCACATTTAGCTCTAACTGCTCACACCCAAATCACGTTTTCACACACACAGCAGCATACAGTTCAAGGGTATCAAATTCTTTTTTTCCAATTAAATATTAAAGAGTTGACACACAACCCACAGAATGTTGAATAAATCAACACACACACAAACACACACGCATAATATATAAATAGGTTAATCTGGGAACAAAAGTCGACACACTCAGACCCCCTCTGTGCCTGGTGTTTTTTAATCACCTGTTGTATTTCCTGACAAAACGGTTACAGTGATGCACATGTACATAAAAATCAATGAACCGCCCACAAAAGTGATACACCACTGGGCTGCTTTCTACCCTCCAGTTAACCAGTCCAATGACGTGAATCCACAGATGTCCTGACCCTCCCTCATCCCTGTCACTCTCCTCCATTCTTCCTCATGGCCTTACAAAGTCTTCTGCACTTCATCTACATCACGCTGCATTCATCAGTGGCAACCAAACTAGCATAAAACATGTTTCTTGAGCGGATTCATAGATGCAGTCTCGGAGTACTTACTGAACACAAGTGTTGACTGGAAAAAGGTTTGGACTTTGTTGTCGTATGAACGGTGATGTAATAATATATAAATTCTTCCCTTCTTTTACTACTCATTTTTTCATATTTAATGCAACTAATATTACACAGGAAGTATCTAACACTAAATGACACTGAACAGATGATAAAAGTAACTCTACACAACAATATCTCTAAAGGCCATTACAATTCATTTTAATTAGCATTTCTGCACTGTAACCAGTCATTGATATGAATTCTTTTTGTGTACTATTTGTCTTCCAAACCTTTCACCTAACTTTACTATTCCTTGGGGAAATCTACTGCAGTGAGTTCTGCAACCTTTCTGACAAGTCACTAACTCTTCAGACCGCCACAATCAGTGACAGAAAGAAAGAAAAAAGATGTAACATTAAGGACTTTGCACAAGTCTGTTAAAACCCTCATGTTCCCCTCTGTGACAGGTAGCCATTTTTATGTTGGTCTGTCATGAGGAAACCAAGTGACAGAATAACATAAAAGACACAAGGACTGTTTCACCTTGGCAGGGTCTGTCAAAGTTCTCGGCAGGCAGATGATGTAAAAAATATTCTGACCGTGAATTTTCTGGTTATCTACTCACAGTTCCCATTTCCTTGCTTTCAGCCGTAGTATCAAATCCTTGTTTCATAACCTACACTGTTTTCGGGTTTACAAGTTCTGCTGGAGTGTATTGTAACGATGTAGTTCTAAGCTTCAGTGTTCAAAACATTTTTCTCTCATTAAACTCTGAAATCAGCTTACAATTTTTCTTTGAGCTGGAAACTGAGTTAACGACAACTTCAACTGGGCTGCTTTCAGTACAACATTGACAACAGTACACTGTGCGGGCGCTTGATTTACCTCCACAGAGTAATAAGGTAACGACAGTATACTGTGCGGGCGCTTGATTTACCTCCACAGAGTAATAAGGTAACGACAGTATACTGTGCGGGCGCTTGATTTACCTC